>PVIR01002956.1:0-94939 GCA_004026965.1 Petromus typicus | reverse complement strand
GCGGTGATGCTGAGTCCAACCCAGCAGTTACCTTTTCCAGACTTTTTGTTCTGAGAAAAAAATGGAACTTATTTGCTTAAGTTATTCCAGTTCTGTTTTTTTGTCTTAAGACAAAAAATACTCTAAAGTATTTCTAATGCTGCTATCTTTTAATTTCCTTGAGATTACACTAAAGATTTAACATGTTAATGTATGTGAGACCACTCTGCAAACTGTAAAGCACTCCACAAATGGCTCATGTTTGGATTTGGCTTGGAAATTTTGTCATCGGCCGCATTAGGCAAGGAATCCAAAGCGTGTTCTCCCAGACCAGGCCGGGGCTGTTCTGCTGAGGGAGAAAGGGGCAGAGTTCTTAGAACAAGGTGACCTTCCCTGGGCTACCCCAGACATACCTGGTTTTAGCACTGAAAGTCCTGTGCCTCTGGAAACCCCTCAGTCAGTCCTGGGAAAACCAGGGTAGCTGTCACCCAGTCACCCTGCCTGGAAGCGTGGGGCACAGAAACCCACCATCCCCGCAAACATCTGCTCTTGGAGCAGGGTGTGAGCCGATCCCAAAGGCCTGGCCACTTCCTGCCGTTCAAGTCACCTTTGCTTTACTTAATAATAGCCCCAAAATACCAGAGCAATAAGGCTGGCTGTTCAGGTTTATGTCTAGATGTTCCCTAAAGCCTCGTGTCCGCACAGGCGGGGCTTTGGGGAGGTGACCGGATCACAGGACATGATTCTTATGAGTGTGTTAGTGCATGGACGAGGTTACAGCTAACTGCGATGCTGGGAGGTGGAGCCCCGTTGGAGGAGATGGGTCACGAGGGCGTGCGGGGTCCGGAAGGGTTTTCCTTCCTTTCTTCCTCTATCTCCCTCTCCACCCTACCTGTGAGTCTGAATAAACCTTTCCTTCTTTTAAATTGTGGGTGTCAAGTGCTGTATTCCAGTGAGAAGAGGTAACTAAGACCCTGGCCAGTCAGACAAACCAAAGAGATGCCAAGCTGTGCTTCCTTTCAGGGGAGAAGTGACAAGTCTCCATTTAATAAGGAAAGGACAACACGCTGATGACGCTGCAGTCTATGGTAAGAACAAATCTTCTATCTACGAAATAGCAGAGCAGGAAAAAGAAATTTGTGCTGGTTTTGCCATCATACTTCAAACTGCAGTAATTACAGGTGCAGTGCATGACGGGAAAAGCATTAAATTTGTGAACTAAAAAAAAGCAGTATACGTAGAGTTTGGTGCTGTCTGGTTTCAGGCATCCCCTAGGGGCTTAGAATGAGTCCCCATGACTAAGGGGTAGGGGCTCCTTCTTGTCCTCATCATCTGCCCTGGCACCATGAGACTTCTGGCTGTTCTCCAAAGTCACAATGGCCACGAACAGTAAATGTTTGTATGGAGTCGGGAAATTAAGGCAGCCATAATGGCGTAGCTAAAGACACTCTGGAGGATTCTGGAGCTGCTCCAGAAGGTGGCCAGAATGGTGGGATAAGTGTGTTTGGAGCAAAAGGTGGTATTTTGGGGGGATCCACAGCCATATATGTCTTTTACTGTAATAAAACATTAGAACTCCAGCCTTCCTTGTATCTTCCAATCACACCTCAGAGCTCTTGATTCCTCTAAGCATTCGAGGAGGGTATTGGTCACCTCAGCTCCCTTTTCCAGGTGAGAAGGCTAAGGCTCCAAAGTTGACTGCCTCACTCTTGTCTCTGCAATTTCTGCCTGATGGGGTTTGCAAAAAGCTTTTTGGGTTGGAACACTGTCCCTTCTTTCCCATTGGCCAATCTTGGACATTTTATCCTCCTCAGCCTCACTCTGTGATCTTCCAGCTGAAGATGAGGAAACAGAGGCACAGGGAAGCTGAGCAACTTGTTTATGGTCTCATTGCTGCTAAGTGCCAGAACTGGGGGACAGACCCAGGCTAACAGCCCTGGGTAGCGCATGTCCACCCTCCTGCCACTGCGCCCTGGTGACGTGCCTGGTCAGGGAGGATTAGAGCTTGGAGAACAAGGGCCCATAGGATATACTTCTGAAGGGGCCTCTAGTGAATGCATGTCTGGGGGTTGGATATTGTTGGTGCACTGTCAATAACCGAATGCATTCTTGGACATCACTGAATCTTAGAAAAATCTCTCAGATTGGGGATTGTCAGTGGTCCCATTTTGTAGATGGCCAAACTGAGTCACAAGGAGGCTAACTGCTCCCTATGATCAAAGGGCTTGGAAGTAGCAATGCAGATGTCCAGAGGCCGTCACCACTACTCTTTACTCCTGTAGACTTTTCTCTCTCTTCTCTCGAGCCCAGGACACTTGTATTTTAACAAGACTCCTAAGCCTGGTAGTAACTGAGATGAAGATGATGATTATAACATTAATAATGCATAAGACCCAAGAGCAGAGCTTCCCGAGAGACCCACGATGTGGCAGTGGGGACTGAGAGACTCTGAGTGCAGCTCTGCGGGGGCTGAGTTGAGCAGAGTTAAGAACCCAGGCGCCCATCAGTCCAGGCGTCTCCAGACTTGGCTATGTCTTGTCACCGCCCAGTGGAAGTCTTAACAGCGTCAATACTTGCTTGGGCTCCACCTGACTGGTGGCTGAGGAGGGGCAGAGCACTGGCGTGCCCCCGAGGTACAGCCTGGGCACTGGGATTTTAAAAACTCTCATGTGCATGTTCATGAGTGGGTCTGTCTCTTCCAAGCTGTGAGACCTCCAGAAAGTCACTTCCCCTCTCTAAGCTGCTTTTCCACGTCTGTAAGGTCTAATCTCATGCCTATGTCATCCAGTGGTCATGAAGGTCTAATGCGTTACTCTGTGGTGAGCATAGAGCAGTGCCTGGCAAACGGGAGTTCTCAACTGTTCTCAACTAGACATTTTTAAATTATTCTTATTCAAACCATTATTATTTTGATCTTTGGAAAAATACCTAAGGCATGCTGATGGGATGTAGCTGCCCTCCTGCAGAATTCATGGTGTCCTCTAAAATTAGCTGGCTGAGACCTGCTGCTAGGATAATTTACCTTGAATGAAACTTTCCTACATGACCTTGGAGGAAGAGATGGAGTCAAAACTCAATCTTGTGTTCAGAACAAGTTGTACCAACTGTTTGAGTGTCAGCTCGCTAGTAAATGTCTCTGTAGGTGAGACAATGTCTCTGTAAGTCTGGCGGAAATTTGCTTTCAATGAAGTCTGATGGGAGGTTTGTGGGCAGTGACCTTTGACCTCCCCTTGTGGTTCCAGGGTTCCAGTTCCTTTTCTGGGTCATGGTGGATCCTGTTAGCAATGCAATGAAGCCTAATGATCCCTTTGCAGAATAATGACTCTAATGCATGAAGTAAAATTCTCATTCTTACAAAAGAAATTATTGCTAGGAAGCATAAAGTTGTTAAATTTATTACATGATATGTGCGTTTATTCATTAACATTTTAAACAAGGTTGACTATATTGTGATATAAAAAGTCTACTTGATTTAGTGACAGAATCGCAGGTGCCCTCCTACTACTATCATTCATAGAAAAGGCAAAGCTAAATTTTACATAGTGATTAATGAAAATGAAGATGCCATCCTTTTCCTCCTCCAAGTTCACAGCTCCTCATGCCAGGTGCTGTGGTGCACACCGATCGTAGCATTCAGGAGGCTGAGGCGAGAAGGTCCACTGTGAGTTCAAGGTCAACCTGAGCTACATAGTGAGTTTAAGGCCAAACTGAGCTGCATAGTAAGACCCTGTTTCAAAAATAAAAAAGTTCACAGCTTCTCGAGGTTGTGCCACCTGGAGAAAAGCCCCTGTCAGGGAGCTGCTGACATCTGTCCTCTTAATCATCAGTGAGGGCGTGGGGCACCCTCACCGAGAGTGCAAGGCCAAGTGCTGGGGAGAAAAGGTGCCGAGAGGAAGAATTTCCCCAGTTACAACTGGTGTGTAACAAAAGACTCCGGGTCCTACAGTGCAGATGATGGTCCGTTATGTGCTCAGGATCCTGTGGGTCAGGCAGTGGCCACCTCACAGCGGGGTGAAGCCTGGAAGTTGCTCTCACTGGCAGTTGCTCTCCTTATCTGTCTGTGTCCACCTGAACCTGTGCTGAGAACCTCCAGGTGTCCCTCCTCCCTTGGATCTCAGGGCTGTCTCACCTGGATTCCTTAACGCATAGTGTTATCAAGGGAGAGAGAACTTAGCATCTGCTAGTCCTCTTGAGGCCCACATAGATGCTTCTCCAACCTTCCACTAGTCAAACAAGCCCTAGGCTCAGCTGGTCCCATGTGTGTTAGTCAGCTTTCTGTTACTATGACAAAATACCTGAGAAAAGCAACTTAAAAAGAAGAAAGGTTTACTCTTGGCTTACAGTTTCAAGGTTTTCAGTGCATGGTCTTGTTGGGCCTGTTGTGTTTGGCCTGTGATGGCCGCAGTTCCTCATGGTGGGAGCACATAGCAGAGAAGTCCTGTTCAGCCCATGGAGGCTTAGAAGCAAATGGAGCGGGGAGGCCCACAAGCACAGGATGGGGGAATGTCAGCTCTTTGTCCAGAAGACGGGCGACCCCAGGCCACCTCCGAGCTGCACTGCCTCAGGCCTGGGTTTTCTGCTGCCCACGTTGCACTTCCTCTCCCAGACTTCTAGCAGGCTGAACCATCAGAAACTACTCCCAAGGTTTCAGGAGTGTCGATCTAAATTACCAGATGTGCCAATTTGATTAATCCTCATTAACAGGCTTAATTATGCAGTGTGCGCTGTGCTGTCAGTCACATAGGTGGCTGTTGCTTTGGAAATGTGAGCTCTAGCTACTTGATCACTCTCGGCTCTGTCCCCTCGGCTTGTCTGCTTGTGGGGGCTGAGCTGAGAGGACCACGCCCTCAGGGAGCCTCGCCCCAGGCATACCCCAACCTCAGTCTGAACATGGACCCCAGTCTTGAGTTTCTGGAATCCGTGCACTTGCCTCTTGGCTTCTGAGAACTTTATGGAGACACACACAGTATGATCATAAACATGGTGAGTGTTTAAATAACGAACATTTTCGTTGAATGACACATCGCCAGTTTACGTCTCACGGAACTTCCGGTTACTTTGAAAACACTTATCCTAATGTTCTTGGCGCTTCCTGAAGCAGTTCTGGATGTCTGCTCATGCTCTTGCAGCTGCCTCGATGTCCTAAATGGATTCAGATATTTCCCCTTCATGGTCATTCTGACCTTGAAGAAGAGCCAGAAGTCACAAAGTGCTAGATCCAGTAAATAACACGGAAGAGGACACTGTGGCATTTTTACCACTCGCCGTTGGATTGTCCAACGGTGTGGCATCCACCACATTTCTGACCATACTTTGGAAAGAATTCAGGAAACAAGACTCCCACAACTGGCAAGAACCACGAGGTAAGGCTGTTTGAGGCCACGGGGAGCCTCCTGAGGGGATTCCTGGCAATGCGTCTTTTACTATAATACATTTTCAAATGTAAGCAGTCACCATACGTTTTGATCACCTATGCATAGCACACACTGCTGACCTGGCCTTGCAACATTAATGCAGAAAAATCTTTTATTTGTCTTTTTTGCAGGTCAGTGGTTCTTACTATGGCCACACATTGGACTATACTGGGGTCTGCTAGCTGGGAACAGAGGGGTTGGGAATGGCGGGCCCGAGGCATATCGGTGTGGTGACCTCTTAGGAGAGACACACGCAGCATAGATTTCCAGACCTAACACCTGGGACACGGCACGGAGGTCCCAGACTCGGCCTTTCTGGGATCCACCGAACTGCTCTGCGCTACCTGCAAACCCCTGACACGCTGCACCCAGCCCCCGCATGCTTCTTCCAGAAGACTCAGGTGCCTGAGGCTGCTACTCACAATTTTACTGTGATAAATAAAACACATACTGTGCTAGAATAAGTCTCATCCAGGGCAGGCTGAGGGCTGCAGGATTCTGGGAAATCTTGCATCGGGGCCCCTTTTCCTACCTTGCCGGAGTACAAGGCCTTCCCAGCTTCCCCCGTGTGGGTCCCCAGTTGTGACTCCCCTGTTCCCACCGCCTGACCCCGCCCCTGCAGTGCCTCTTGTCCCAGCCTGTCTCAAGAGGGTTTGTTTGTGGAGATTAAGAACCAGACCTGGTTTAACTCACTCTGGCACCAACCCTCCGGCCTCTAAGCCTGCAGCCGCCCTCAGGAATTCCTCACGTAAACCGCAGCAGAGGCCGTCCCACCGCACACCATCCCCAGAAGCCTGCCTGGCAGGTCCTACCCAGGAGGACAGCGGCAGAGCATTGTCTCTGTCCGTGTTTGGTGTGGTTTTACAGGATTTAGCATGCTCTGAGGGAAAGCAGGGCTTTAGGAGAGCAGTGGGTGGCTGGAAGAGGGGCAGCACTTGACTTAAACAGAATCTGAGGGACCCTCCTCGCCCCAGCAGGCTACAAACTGCGAATCAAATAATTCACATGGGAAAATGGCAAATCCAACCTCACATCAGGAAGTGACAGTGATATGAAATGTTCATCACCACGGCAGGGGCCTCACACTATTTCCCACACTCTGTTCCCTAGACCCATTTCCCCACTGTACAGCTGGGAAGACTACATATCAGAGAAGTTGTACAAGGTACCCACAGCCACACAGCCGGGAGCTACCAGAAGGCCCTTCAGCCTGACCTGTGTGAAGTGGCAGCTCTTAGGAGCTCAGCAGAGAGGCAGCTAAGAAGCCGGAACAAGCCACTGTCAGCGGTTCTGGGGCTTGGCTGCAGGGTAGATTCAGCTGGGAGCTGTAGGACAGCACTGGTGCGAGGAGCCACCGTCTGGGGAGGCCAGTGTAATTGAGTTGGCCTGCGGCCCAGGCCTTGGTGTGTCTCCAGAGCTCCCAGGTGACTGCCATGTGCAGCCGGGGCCAGGGACCCCAGGGGTGCTGAGAGCAAGTCCTCAGGTGACCCAGGATGAGGTAGGACTGAGCAGAGCCTGAGGAAAGCCAGGGAGGGAGTGGGCAAAGAACCAGATTCCTTCCTCTCAGTGACCAGGGTCTCTGCCTCCAGAGAGCTTTCAAAACTGAGTTTCCGGCATAAAGAGCCAAGAACTAAGTTATCTAGACCTTACTGCGTGGCCTTAGTGGTTCAGGCCCAGAATCAACCCAATCGCTGGCCCCTTGTCCCTCACCTATGCTTTCCCAGACCTACAACACCAGTCTGATTTAAAAAAAAATTTCTAAGTTTGGGATAAAATCTACATAGCACAAGATATACCACTGTAACCACTTTTAGGTCATGCTCGGTGGCAGTAACATATTCTTATTGCTCAGCAACCATCACCCCTCTCCAGCCCCAGCAGTCTTCTGTCTTGCAAAACTGAAATTCTACTTCCTTTAAGCATAGTGCGTGCCTCCCACCCAGCTCCCCAGTAACCACATTCTTCTCCTGCCTCCGAAGCTGACTACAGGCCCGACCTAATTTAGGATAGATTAGTTATCTCTGTATCAACTCAAAATCAACTATCAATTACTGTCCTTGAATAAGCCACCATAGAGTCGGTGGTCCGTCATTCCCTGGGTGCTTATTCTCTGGGTGCCCAGGGAGTGAGGCAGGGAGGGTTCCCTGCAGGCCTAGCCCACAGGGGCACTGCATTCTCTGGCCCCTGGGTAGCTGGGTGCGGCCTCGGCATTTGGCCAATGAGAGTTTGCACAAGTGGTGTGTGTCATTTCTGTGGCTGCCCATACCTTCTTCTTTCCATTATCTTCCACATTCTCTTCTTCCCAACAACCTCAGAGGCCACATGTTTAAGATGACAGAAGTCAGAATCCTTGAGCCCCTGCTTGGATAGAATCAGGGAAAGCTGGCATCCAACCTGTATTATTTTGGGACATAGGCAAGAAACCAAATTGAGATATTGGACATCTTTGTTACTTCAGCTGAACTTGTCCTATACTGACTAACAAAGAGGTTAAAGAACTTACCACACAGCTAATAGCTATTTGGTTCCAGATCCAATCCCAGCCCTTGGTGATATGAAATTTGGTGGCCTTTAGCATTGCCCTGTGTCACTGTTCTGTTGATTGTATTGCTCTTGAGCTATTTATTTGGGGTTAAGTATATAATTTAAGAGAGAGAACTCACAAGTCTATAAAAGAAGTTAGGTACTGTAATGTCTTCCTCTCTCTGCATCCAAACCATCCCTGAGAAGGAAAATAAAATAAATTCTGCTGAGCTCCATCTTCCCAGTTGATAAAAATCCCAGGAGCCTCTGGTACTCACGTCAGGCAGATGTTTAAACCTGTTCTTCAAGAGATGTTTCTCCAGCAATTTATTTTCTGTCACAGCCTGTGTTTGCTACCTATGAAGGATGATATTTTGTTCACCTCCAGTGCCTTTCCCCCCTCATCTGCTGCAGTAAATGTCCTCAAACAACACCTGGACTATCCATTAGGCAGGCTGTCTGGCCCGGCTGTCACCCAGGCCGGCTGCTTCCTTCAGTCTGGAAGCTTCTCCGAGCCCACCGCCCACTCCCATCTCCCATGGAGTGACTGTGTGTGCCTTTTTAAAGAAACGTTTCAACAGAGCGCTTCTTTCTTTTCTCTCAATGCAGCATAGATCCCGACATGCAGAGCTTGTGCTGTGTGGATAACCTTTGTATAGCTTTGAGGAGGGAGATACAGAAAAATGGGAGAGACAGAACATAAATCTGAGGACTTGGAAATAGAAAAGGTGGCGTTGAGTACAACACAGCAGGCATAGTAAAGAGAAAAACACCAGAAACTTTCCACGTTGTAAACTTTGCAGGACAGAGAGGTAAGTACTCTGTAGTCATGTTTTCAGGTAAGATAGGGTAAGATATGGATGTCTAGTTACATTTGAATCCTTCTTTGGCATAAGTGTAGCTTATGCAATGTTGCAGTCTACTTATACTTAGAGATAATTGATTGTTGATTTAAATTCAAATGTAAGGGGCATCCAGCATAGGGCAGTGGTTAAGAGACCGGCTCTATCTCAAATGCTTGCTGTCTGAGTCAACTTGGATAGAATATTTAACTTCCTTGTGCCTCAGTTTCCTTCCCTCCAGCGTGGGGGTGGAAAGGGCTCTTGGGAGGCCTACCTGAGATGACACACTGTGCCTGGCACATTGTAACCCTGCCAAGGTGTTGAGGAAAAGCCTGGTCTGAGCCTCACTCTTCCCATCTGTAAAATGGAGCTGATGACACTTGCCTTTTAGAGTTTCTGGAGGTGCTGGTGACTGTGGGCGCAGAGCCTGCACATGGTAGCTCTGGATTCATCCCAGGCACCAGCCCTGGGCAGCTCCGCACTCCTTGAGGCCAGGAGCTGCCCAGTGTCTGAGGCCTGAGAGCGGCCACTTGGAAGTGCCAGAGGAGAAACCGCCCTGCGGAACTCGGGAGACACAGAAGCCATTCCCTCTGCCCTGTACCTCACCCCACCTGGCAGGAGCAGGGTCTGCTGTCAGTGAGGGCCCCACCCTGAGAGCTACCTTCTATGTCCTTGTTGTCACCTGCTTCTCTGATTTGCTGACATCTTTCCCTGGAGCACCTGGCTTCTAAGCCACCTTCTAAGTCATTCTTCAGACATCAAGGCCGAGGGCCGACCACACACTGGGGCGGTGGGGGTGGGGAGTCCACAGGAGATTTGGGCGGATCAGAGGCTCAGGCTGGAATGGGGAGCTCGAATAGGAGCTGGGAGAAGCTCTCCGTAAGACAGGAGGCGGCCTCCAGGGAGCTTGGAGCGGCCCTGCCCCTGCCCCCAGGCGTGTCTGGACCTGGTTTAGGTGCCTGCTCCCACACGGGGACTGGGAGGTAGATGAAGGCGCGGTGCCCGTCTTGAGGTGGCTTGTGGCCTCTGAGTACAGCGATCAGCACCATGTGGCAGATGTTATGCTAAGTACTGAACAGCGCCCTGGGGACAGAGAAGACAGTGATGGAACCTGTGGGGGCAGAGGAGGCCTGGGGAGACCTGAAGCTCTTCAGGAGTTTTGAAGGAGGAGTGGGCATGAAGAGGGGGGAAGGATCAAAGAGAAAAGCACTGGGAGCAGAAAAAAATAGCAGCTTCCAAGCCATGGATTCTCCACATAAATAAATGAAAATGCAGGGAAATGGTAGCTGCCAGCATTTCTTGACTGTTTATTGTAAGGTGGAGCACTTTCCTTGTATTATCTCCCTGATCCCCCACACCAGCTCCGGAGATGGGTCTTACTGATTTTCATATTCTCCAAATGGGGAAACTGAGTCCCAAGGCAGCTGGGTAATGTGTTCAGAGCCAGCGGGCATCAGAGCTCACTGTACCCGGCAGTTCCAATTCCCAACCCCCTTCCATGGCCGGCCTCGCTGGGAGTGTGGAAGCAGGAGCCAGCCCTCCTCGGCCATCTCTCTACAGACCTGCTGTTTTCTCTTCCATGGGACAACCTGGCCCAGGCCAAGGCCCCTGCTAGAATCCTGCCTGCACCCCAAGGCCTGGGTTCCTTGTCACAGTCTCCTGAACCTCCACCTCTGGCTCCGAGCCTGTGGCTGCCCCTGCGGATATACCCCTCTGGGGTGAGGAGTTGGTCTGTGGATTCGCCTTCCATGGGGTTGACTTCTCACTTGTTGATTTTGCTTATCTCATTTCTTTAGT
The DNA here is from genome assembly GCA_004026965.1 of Petromus typicus. Lineage (NCBI taxonomy): Eukaryota > Metazoa > Chordata > Mammalia > Rodentia > Petromuridae > Petromus > Petromus typicus. Next base: position 84,384 of record PVIR01002956.1, on the reverse strand, counting down.
TGCTCTGCTTAGAAATAAATAATATTGTTGACACAGGAAAGCAAGGCCTGGCTCTCCTCTAAAAACATGAGCTCATGTTCCCCAAATTTAGGAATAAATTTCAGGAACAGCCAACAGAGGTTCGAGTAGAAAAAGTTTTATTGGATAGAAAGAGAGGGAAAGAGAGAGAAAGAATTTCTGTCTAAGAGAGACAGGGGGAACCTGGAAAGGAGGGTAACCCAAGGTCATCTTTTTCTAGGGGGTATTTAAGGACTAAAGACTGCAAAGTGGGATGGGTTTAAAGGAGGAGCCTCCAATAGAACTCGAGGAGGTGGAATCTTGATCAAATGAGGCCCAATAAGAATTTAAATCGTACAGAGTCCCTCCCCCCAACAAGAGGCTCTTCCAGAGGGGCTAAATTCTTGGGCCTTTACTTACCCCATGGGTTTTAAATTACTACTTTCCTGGGAGGGTATGGATCTAGACCCTTAATTCTCTATTGACTTTATTATAAGGCTTTAATTGGTCACTGATGTTTTTGGTAACAGTCTCCTTTCTTGTGAATTTTCTCCAAGGGCCTGCCCTATCTGTCTGCCTATTATTTTTACCTATAATACTGTCAGGTTCCAAAAGAAAGCAGAACAGAGGAGCAGATGTGCCGGTCCTGTTGCCTCGAACCCTCTCCCTCTGCGGCCCTCACCAGAGGGAGCTATCCGTGGGCTCCAGTGCAAGTGGCCTTGGAGGAACCGTGTTGGGGTGAGGAGGTGAAAGATGGTAGAGACCCCTCTCTTGGCCCAGAGCTTCCGGCAGTGCTGCATCCTCCTCCCAGGGGCTACCTGGATCCTGGGGGGCCCCCGTACCAGGCTTTGGAGACGCCACCTCACCTTTGAAGCCCTCAGCTGGTAGACACATCCTGTGTTTGTGAGCTCGGCTCTTGCATTTCTTGGCAAACAACACATTTCTTCTGATTTAAATCCTTAGTGTGTTTTCCTTCTTCCTGGCTTGACTCTGCCCCATCTAGAAAGGGATGCCAGACCTCTGGGATGATGAGTTGTATGGACATCCAGTCTATAAAACTATTAACAATCCTGTCCAGTAGGATTTAGTTCAACCCACTGACTCCAATGAACTCTGTTCAAGTTAACAGATGCTCCTCGGGCACCTTAGAAGACCGTCCTTTGACAAAATAAATGGTAAAAGAAAGGTGAATAAATAAACGGTGTTGGAACAACTAGTTATTGGGAGAAAGTATAAGTAATAGACTTGCCTCTAGCTTTTTTCCAGACTAGTTGACAGAAACATTAATGCTTGTTTTCCAAAGAAACCACAAAACATAGGACATTAGAAGGTAAAGTTGATTGGACTGGCAAAAGACTTTTGAAAACAAGGAATATTTTTGTTTGTTGTTTATTTTTTCCTTTTTCTTACAGTACTGGCAATTGAACCCAGGGCTTTCCCCCTGGGCTGCACCTCCTTTCATATTTATGTAATTTATTTTGAGACAGGTCTGGTAAGTCACCAAGTTGTCCAGTCTGGGCTTGAACCTGTGATCCTCCTGGAGGATGGAATCACAACCGGCACATGTCATTGAATGTATTATGAAGAGGAAAAAATAATTCCAAGTATTAAACTCTTCAACAGTATTAAAATTAAACTGAAATAGTCTATGATTAAAATTTGGAACAATGATAGAGAATTCGTATTCTTACTCTAGAAATTTCCTCCAAATAAATAAGCGAGAATGATCTAAAGAAAAATCTCAGCTCATGACACTAACGTGCAACTCATAGGAAATATATGGGACAATGTTAAGCAGCTGTTAATTGAGAGATCCAGAGTTTTAATAATAAGATTTTTTTTGGTGGTCAAATTAATAAAGTATGTTTTGTTTTCCAAATAATCTTTAAATTGATGATGTGAGAACTCTCAATACTTCTGGAGGAATGTGAATTATTACATGTAATAATTATTGGTCAGTAATTTTGTGACACTTATCAGTGATGTTAAAGTGCTGACAGTTGTTTTCCACCTCTATAATAGTGCATTTAGGAATCTATCCAAGGTAAGTAGAAACTCTGCAGCTCTTGTATTCCTTATAGTGAAAGGGAACACGGACTGCCTTGGGGAGTGCTGGGTGGAGCAGTCAACCACAGCATCTCATGCTACACAACCCTGGAGGTGTGTATCATGGGCTAAATGTACCACAGGACTAGGATCAGGGCAAAGACAGGGCCAAAGCAGAAGAGAAGGGGACTACTGTATTTGGAGGTATTGGGTGTCATTTAAATTGGGTTGTGAAGGGTAAATAGGAGTTTACCAGGTAGGGCAGAGGAGGCTCCAGGCAGAAAGAACATGAGGAAATGGGGGCCACTTTAAGGCATGCTAAGGAGGTTGGTGTGTGAAGGTCAGCTTGTGCGTGTCAGGATTAAGAGGGAAGGTAAATGGGGAGCCATCAGTGGGGGGAGGATCTGGGCTTTGGTCAATTACAATGTGCAAGGACAACTCTGTGAATATTCATTCGTTTTGCTTCAGCTCCCTACCCAGGCATCGCACAATCAGGGGACAGGGAGGAGGCTGTGCTGAGAGACCAGCCAAGACTTGCCCCGGTTGTGCCCAAGGCAGAGGCAGAGGAGGGATTAGAGAGGTGTGAAGGGCACACGCCCAGGTGAGAATGAACAGAGGCTCAGTTCCTTGTTTGTGACTTTCAAGACAAATGGGGAGAATGATTAAGGTGCAGCTGATAGTTGTGATCCAGAGTCTAAGAGGTGGAACCAGCCTAGGGCCTAGGCAGGCACTGGGAAGAACACGGCTCGCCCAGCCTTTGCCTGCCCAGATAGCCTGCAAGTCCTTCCTGGAGGCCCCGGGGAAGCACAGCGCCCTCTGGGCCATGCCGAGGCACCAGGCAGAGGCGCAGCGCCTCTCTCTCACAGGTTCCAGCCCTTTCTCTGCCCGTTCCGCACAGTGGAAGTGAGGGAGTCAAAGTGCACCAAGACCACCTTTGAGTATGAGACAGATGGTGGAGGGCTATGGGTGGCCAAACTCAAAGCACTGCTTCCTGTGAATATCTATGGTAGACCCGCCCCCAACAGATTGGGGATTGCCGACAGTGGGATTTGGTCGTGCAAACACATATGCACACACACCACCCCATCCTACTAGTGTTGTGTACAGTTTTGGACGGTCATCGGAAAAACTGATGTGAATGCACACAGAAATGGTTGTATACATTACTGTGACACCCTCATTAATGTAAGAAGAAAGAAGAGGGGGGGCCCCTGGCTCATAGGCCTGCAAGCTGTATCCAGCAAGAAGGCCCTCAGTCTATGGGTTAATTCTTCCCGGCTGGAGAGGCCAACTTCTAGGCATGTCAGAGAGAGGAAGATTTGTCACCTGAGACTCTGCTGTCATCAGGAGGCAGCTAAATAACCAACTGGCAAATGTGGGATGAAGAAGGCCCGCTCTGCTTGGAGCTGGCAGGCAGAGGGGCCTAGGGGCAGCGAAAAGACCACCATGCCCATCTGAGGGCACAGTCATAGGTGCCAGGTGCATCTCATTAGGCCTGGCAGAGACAGCCAGACAAAAACTCTGGAGCCTGCTCCTAAAGACATTGTCACTGTCACGGAGGCTCTAAGTGAGCCCAGTGGCCACGAAGCCCAGATGCCAACTGTGTGTCCATTTAGTGAAAGGTGGCAATTAGCCCCTGTGATACTTATCATCACCTGGTTTTCTCAATCTTGGGTGTGTCCCGTTGAAATCTCGGTCCCATATCACAGTCCAGGGAGTGTGGTGACTAATTGTCCTGGGCCCAAGCTCCGGCAATGCTTCCCAAGCATGGCCTTTCCTAACTGTGCCCCACGAGCCTACCCAAGCACCTCATCTTTAGGGCATGTCCTGCAGCTTCATCTTGAGGGTTCCCCATAAGTTTCAGGTTGAATACTAAACTGCTAGGATGATGCCAGAACACACAGAGTATCCAAGAGGTAAACGTCGTTCTTTTTCATAGAACATTTTGAGTGAAGAGCAGGGTAGACAGTTGGGTCTGTGGAGACTCCATCTATGGGATTCATGGCCGGTCCTCAAATTTATCATTCTCTGTCAAATGTTTTATGTAAAAGCAGAGAGTAGATATTTTCGGCTTTGTGGGTCACATGGACTCATTTGTGACTACTCAGCTCTACCTTTGTAGTGTTAAAGTAGCCAATAGCAATATGGAAACAGATGGATTGGCTATGTGTCAATAAAACTTTATTCAAAAAGTAGGAAGTGGCTAGGATTTTACCTGTAGGCCAAAGTTTGCTGTTCTTTCTGCCCTAATGCAGTCTAATGAAATGTCTGTGAACCATAGCTGCCAGAAGAGGGAGGAGAGAGAAAGACAGACATAGAGACAGAGAGATAGAGAAAATGTTTTTTCCTCCCTTCCACTATGCCCCTCCCTTAAGGTCCCACCACCACCTCCCATCAACATCATGGTTTTATGACCAGTTTTTTTTTTTTTTTTTTAGACAGAGTCTCGCTTTGTAGTTCAGACTGGCCCTGAGCTCAGCCTCAAACTCCCATCATAGCAATCCTCCTGCCTCTGCCTCTGAGTTCTGGGATTACAGGCGTGAGCCACTATGCCCGGCACTGTGGTATGTGGTACTGATGCTGCTGGGCATGAGTCTCCACGCCCAGTATTATATGTGGTTACTGAGGGATCGAAACCAGGCCCTTGCACTTGCAAGACAGGCGCTGGAACCACTGAGCTAAATTCCTGGCCATGACCAGTTTTCAACCTATGCACTTTTCTGAGATATCCAAGATCCAAACTATAATGGTAGGTAAATGTTAAACTGGATTAAATTTGGCCTAAAGTTACTCCCATGCATATTTTAACTTTAGTCTAAAGGTCTTGGTACATAGTGAACTGCAACCTAATGTGCATTCAGACTGTACCAGACTGTGTAACCTTCTGCTGTAACAAATGGTCAGCATCAGCCAATCACAGCTGGTCACCTGTTGGAATGCTGAACTGCAGCCAGTGTGATGGGTCATGTCTGTACCTCACCTATTTCCATTTTCTGGAGGGCAAGTTCTTTTCTCTGGCTATGAATACAACCTGTTCATAAGGTAGCAGGGGGAGCATTCTGAACCATCTTGGTCTGACTGCCGTCTGATCCTCACAGAGCCACATGAGAATCTAGATTGTAATTTCTCTTTTAACAAGAAGGGAGGGGGATCTGGCTTCAGACCCATCCTCCCGTCTCTCCTTCACTCCCTGTCTCTCTCTGACCTTTGCATCACTCTCCTCGTATGAGTTTCCTATTGCTGCCATCACAAATATGGTGGCTTCAAACAACAGAAATTTATATTCTTATAATTTTGGAGGCCAGAAGGCAAAAATCAAGGCCAGCACCATAGTCCACTTCAGTCCTAGAAAAAACTCTTGCTTCTTTTAGCTTCTGGTGACTTTGGGTGTTCCTTGGCTTTTAAGCCCATTACTCTGGTCTTTCCTCCACTTTCCCAGGCTCTTCTCTTCTAGGTCTCTATGTGTATTATTATTACTATTTTGGTTTTTTGAGACAGGTGTTTGCTATGTACTTCACGCTGACCTCAAACTCATAGCAATATTCCTGCCTCAGCCTCCCGAATGTTCCTGGGCTCACAGAGGTGAACCCCCACATAGATCTCTGCATCTTCTTTTTACAGTGGTGGGTATCACTGAGTTTCTGACCATCTTAAATCCAGGCTGATCTCAGGATCTTGAAGTAATCATACCTGTGAAGACCCTGTGTCTAAATAAGCTCACATTCATGTGGACATGAACTTGGAGTGACAGTGTTTAACTCAACCGGCTTCCGCTCCCATGATCCCCAAGATCTCTGCAGATGCGGAGATGATGTCTCTGAAAATAGACCTTATCCTGCTACAAAAAGGTGAACGGGGAGCTGAGGACCTTGGGAGTTTTGTGCATGTTTTGCTTGTTTTAAAACCTGCTGTATTTTAGCTGAGCATGGTAGTGCTGGTTTATAATCTTAGCACTCAGAAGGCTGAGGCAGCCAGATTTCTGTGAGTTCAAATCCAGTCTGAGCTACACAGTGAGATCCTATCTCTAGAAGAAGATACACAAATAAATACAATGCTCTGTGTTTTATTTTCTGACTTTCCTGAAATTCCTTTCCAGTGGCCTCCCTGACTCTGCCTTGTCTTCCTTGTGTGGCTGGCTCCACAGCTGTTGAGCAGGAAGGGGCGCTTTCGGCTAAGGCCGTCCTCTGGCTCTGTGTCCAGCTGGGTCCGTGTGGGATCGGAACGCCTCCCGCTCTGCACAGCTTCCTCGTCTCACGCCCGCCCCTCTGCTCAGACCACGGAGCACCTGCAGCAGAGCCCCTGGCCGCTCACGGCCTCCCTCCTCCCTGAGACTTCCTTCCCACCAGAAGCTGCGGCCATGTTCCTGGAGCCCAAACCCAACAGTGGCACCTTCTTGTTAAGCTGCACAGTCTCCTCGGTGCCCTTAGAATAGAAGAAAACACAGACAAGGCTCCGTGTGCCAAGCGAAGTCCGAAATGTTTTCCTCACGCCAGTTTTAATTCTCCCGCTGACAGCCTCATGCTTCACATGGACAAACAGTAGTCACTAAGAAGTGGTAACATCAGACTTGAGCCCAGAGAGACTGACTCCAGAGCCTGTGCTCTACGTGCCGTTCTGGACAATGGCCTGGTGCCCACCACTTTGCCAGCCTCCTTGCTCTCCACACTCTGGGAAAACTGGCCGTCTCGCATTTCCTATACCTTTCCTGCTACTCTTACCACAGAACCTTTGCACATACACTTTCTCTCTTGGCAAAAGCAAAACCTCCTCCTCATTTTTCAGGTTTTAGGTCAGAGATGCTGTCTGTGATCTCCCTGAGCAGATCCACTCTCCCTTGGGTGGCACACGCCTCAGTTCCACCTCCTTTTGGTCCGGGTGACATTTCATAATGCCTCACACTCCTTTCCCCATTTCCTTCCAGCTAATTACAAGCCCCAGGAGGCCGGGGAAGTGTGCTGTTCATTGTCGCTCAGGCCTACAGAGCGGGAAATGGTGAAAATGTTGGGAAGCCAGCGTAGGACAGGAATACAATAGGCTTTGTTGTGCCCCTGTTTGATTGTGATCCACCGTCATTGCCACCTTAACGCACAGAGTCAGAAATGAAAGGTCCGCAGTACAGACAGCCTGGTCTCGGACCAGACAGAGCATGAACTGCGCAGTCCAGGCTGTGCTGCTGTATTGTGCCTTTCTAGGATCCTTTTTCCCCATTAAATTTTAATGCTTCTGAGAGCAAACTTTATCTTACAGCAGAGCTTTACTCTTAATGAAGTGCATTTTTTTTGTTGGTCCCTGAAAAGCAGTTATGAGATCAATAGTATGCCCTTAATCCATGGCATTTTAGAATTAAGGAAATCCATTTGTGGCCTTGGGTAAATTCTTTGCCTTGCTGAATCCCTATTTCCTTATCTATAAAAGGGCAGGGCTGTGGTAAAGGCTGGGAATGTAGATACGGTCTAAGGGAGGTGGCCGGTAGCTCTCACTCCTCAGCACAAACTCTATCATGAGTTTCATAAAATACCTGTCGGATTAGTGTTTTGCTAGGATAATCCGTGTGTGGACTTGCATGGTCAGACATCTAGCTATTCACAATTTCAGAGAAGAACAGGCAAAGGTAATATTTTAATTTGCACAGTATCAAACCTCCTCATATCTCTACTTTTGGAGGAATCTTCCCCGTCCTGGTCCCAGAGAGGGCCCATTCCTCCTGGCACCAGGGTGCGCTCTGGCAGTTCACATTTTCCTTTCTTGCATTTTTCTGAGGACCACCAAACATTCTACACAGGAACTTGCTTCCTCCTCCATTAAAAACGAGAGGGAATTTGACTCATCTGCGGAGTGCATCATGTTTTATTTTTTTAAGCTCAGGGCAATTACTTGTTCTATTTCAATTTCTAATGCTCTTCTTCCCAGTTTATTCTTGGTGAGGGTTAGTCAGTGCCTGGACTTCAGTGAAAGGCGCTATCTGCTCAGAACCAGCAATTGGCACGTCATCTCCATGGGGCCATCTCAAGTCTGCACTGACGTCACTTCTGCCCTTCATCCACTAGAGCATCCCTGGGCAATGACCTAGGTTGGGGTTTTGGATGAGTGTGTGAAAAATGATGCCTACGTGACCCCAGCCCCACCCCCACCCCCACCGCTAGAAACCTCGTGGCTCAATCGACGTTGAAACCACATTTAACTTGGCAGAATAACGTGCACTAAGAGTAAATCAGAAAACATACATTTGGATTAAAAACAGAAAAAGCAATTGCTGAGGATGGCAGAGAAGGATAAACTGGACCCAGGGTACCTTTCAAGGAAAGAACTCCAAATTCCTTTTCTGCTTTCCAAGAGAGTTGGCTGCAGCGCATGTGGGGGGCAACGTGTGCTCCAGGCAGCTTCACATTTTCCTGTTCATGATAAGGGTTTCTGTTATTTGCTGTGGGACATATTGCTTGCCGTGGAGAGTTGATCAAGCCTTTGCTGAAACAGCAGGAACTGTTGAGGGCTAAGCTGAGTGAATGAAGTAGAGGAATGGAATTCACATGTGTGAATGGAAGAGAGAGAGACAGAGGACAGCGAGGGAGAGGAGGGGAGGGACAGAGGGAGTGACTTTCCTCATTGGCTCTAAGGCTCCGAAAATGTTTGTAGGGGGTTGAATGGTGCCTCCCCTCAAAGATCCAGCCATGTCTTAATGTAAGGAGACTACGAATGTGGCCTTATTTGGAAAAGTCTGAAGATGCAGTTACATTGAGAATCTTTTTTTTTTTTTTAGGTTTTTTGAGACAGGGTCTCGCTTTGTGGTTCAGGCTGGCCCTGAGCTCAGCCTCAAACTCACATCACAATCCTCCTGCCTCTGCCTCCCGAGTGCTGGGATTACAGGCGTGAGCCACCACGCCCGGCACTGTGGTATGTGGTACTGGTGGCTGCTGGGTGTGGGTCCCAGTATTATTATGTGGTTACCGGGGAATCGAACCCGGGCCCTTGAGCTTGCAAGACAGGCGCCGGAACCACTGAGCTAACTCCCCGGCCCCCTACATTGAGAATCTTAAGGAGAGACCATCTTAGTGTCCTGGGGGGCCTTAAACCCAATGACTAATGTCCTTACAAGAGAACCACGAAGGGAGATTTGGGACTGCGGGGAGGAGAAAGTCTGGGGGGGACAGAAGTAGGGTGGGAGGGGGCAGCCACAAGCCAAGGGAGGCTGGGAGCCGCCAGAGCGTGGAAAAGGCAACCGCAGGTTCTCTCAGCCACGTCGGAGGGCGCAGCTTTGTCTTCAGGCTTCTGGCCTCAGAACAGAGAATGCATTTTTTTATTTTAAGCTATCTCTTTCATGGTAATTTGTTATGGCAACTCTAGAAAATGAATACAGTGGCTTTTCTTTCCTTCTTTTCTTAAGAACTTTGCGTTAAGACAATTCTCAAAGATAAAAGAATTTCTGAGCTAATTTGAGTAGTGAGAGTATTGTATAAATGTCTGTTTTTCCTCTAAGGTTTACTTAAAATAGTTTCTCACTAACTTGATTACTAGGGTCTAATTAGGGAAAACAAAGCCCTTCCGGTATCAGCAGGGAGGGAGTAGAATGCAGGAACTTGTCATGTAAGTCCGCAGGAGAAATCGGCAGAACTGGAAAGTCCAAACTGGAAGTCCTGAGCACCTTACAGGGAAGCAGTGACATCTCCAGACTCCCCAAGACAGGGCCCCCTGCGAGAAGCTGGGACACGGTGGGCCGGGGGGTCACTGCAGGGGAAGGGGTGCCGCCCTGGGCGGACGGAGTACAGAAACGTCCACCTCACCATTCCTCACCCTCTACGCTTCCCTAGTCCCTCTCTCCGCTTATTCAGCAGAAAGGATTCTCAAATTGTGACTTCATTAAAGATTTCGAGACTGGGAGGTGATTCTGGGTTCCCCGCGGGCCCAATGGGTCCGGAGAGGCTTTGTAAGAGGGGGACAGAAGCTCCTATGTGCCCGACTGGAGTAGAGTTTGCAAGACTGTGGTTGGAAGACGGAGAACACGGCCACAAGCAGAGAATGCGAAGGGTGGCCTCTGGAAGCTACGAATCGAGGAAGTAAATTCTTCTCGAGCCTCCAGGAAGAAACCAGCCCTGGGCCTGACCATCGGGTTCTGGCTGCCATACTGCAAGAAAACACGTTAGTGAGGGTTTCAGCCACTTGGTTCGTGGTCATTTCACATTACAGCAATAAAAACATTAATAGATCTCCTATTTCAATTATGAGGATAAAATGTCTAGGGTTATCATCGCTCTAGCTGCTTGGCTGGTAGTGGAACGAGCCTTAAAAGCTACTAGTGCACAGTCACTCTGAGCTACATAGCAGACTGTGTGTAGGAGGCGGGGCCCGAGGAGGAGGCGGGGCCCGAGGAAGAGGCGGGGCCCGAGGAGGAGGCGGGCCCGAGGAGGAGGCGGGGCTTAGGAAGAGGCACGCAGGGGGCGTGGCCTGAAGGCGCTTCTCCCTCCCTGGCTCCTCTCTTTCCTGGCCTTTCCAGGCTGTGGTGACCAGAGCTGCCTTCCGTAGTGGCCAACTGTTCCATCTCCATGCCAGCTATGGGCTGAAACGAGAGCCGAAATAAACTTCTCCAAGTTGTAGGTGGTCGGTTATTTGTCTACCACACGTACACGGACTCATTTCCGGGCTCTCGCGCCCCTCAGTTACCCCTTCACCATGGAGGGCTCCAGGCAGAAGCGAACAGCTGCGAAAGTAACGGCAGTGGTCAGATGTAGTCTGAAGGAGTAGAAACCACTACATATGCTGGATTTTACAATGATCGTGTACAAACGTTTGATTTATATTTCTGGAGTAATGTTTAATCCAGCACCTGTACTCAGTTGGCAATCGCATGCGTCTGCCACGTCCCGCTTTGTGACCTGATCTACCCACTTGACTTTGGTAGTTGCTAGCATTGCTTTGTTGATACTGATTAAAGCTATCAAATATCCCAAGGTATTTCCTAAGTGTCTTCATTAAGTGCAGCATGTTTGATTTTGATAAATGAAGTGGGAAAGTATTTTCTAAAATAATAGTTCATACTAGGGAGTAAGAAGTAAAGGAGGAAGAAAAAACAGTAGGAACTGGATCCCTGAATCCAGAGGGATAACTGTTGTGTATTAACAGAGCAAATTGTCTGCTCAGGCCCTGTGCACCTCCAAGTAAATCACCTACTGATCCTATCCCTGAGCAGTAGGTGTTGGTGAAGAAGCAGAGTGAATGGCCTGGGCTCATTTGTTCGGTTTGTTTCATCACGGAACAGACCTACTGAGGACGGATCCTGAGGCAGGATCTGTGCTGCTCAGGGCGAGCCACAGGTAAGGGAAACAGCTTCTTCTCTTGGGGTTCAGTGGCCCCTCCACAGGGCTGGGCTCCCCATGGGGATCCCGCTAGTTCACACCTTGGACAACTGAGTTGAAAGCTAAACGGGGCACAAAGTGATCAGCTCAGGGACTGCGCAGCGAGTGTTCAGTAGACCCTTACCCTCGACGTCACTGCTGCCAGCATGCTTTTTAGTCTGCAGGTAGCACCTCTGCCGTTCTGAAAAGTTTAGTCCGTGTCATATCCACTTATCTAATCGTAGATGCTTTTGAGATTGGTGAATATAAAACAGCAAAGCTAATACCCTTTGTGGCTCTTCACAGCACAGACCACAGCCGAGGGGTCTCCTGGTCCAGACTTAATGCCTGGGGCTGCAAGCTCCCTCTGATGCCCCTCCTTTTGTCTCCTACTTTCCCCTCTTCTTCCTCTCGCTGCACCCCCCCCTCCCCCCGTCCACATTGTATCTTTGAAGAGATGTGTGGCCCACCCCCCTCCCATTGTCTTAAAATGAAACTCCAAGTACTCCCGGTGCCTCACAAACTTCCACGGACTTCTCTGTCATCACCCCTGCCGGTCCCTGTGCATCTCTCAGAACCTACTTCCATGGCCCAATTCTGCTCCTCCAACTGCCAAGCCCATTCCTGTCCCACGACCTTTTTACCTTCTGTCCCCTCTGTATGAATGACCTTTGCAGCCTGCCTGAACTTGTTCTGCTCCATCAAGAGCCACTCCCCCCCAAGTGGCTGCCCTTCCTCCCCCTCCGTACTCTCCTGCTGTGCTCCTGTCAGGACGCTGCTCACCACGTGCTGCCTTGTCCTTGCCCTCCTGGAAGGGAGGCCCTGAGCACACTTAGCTCCCATTCCCCACTGCGTCCCGGGATGAGGAGCCTGGCACATAATAGGGGCTCCACAAATCTCAGTTGAATGAATACATGAATCCTTCTTTCACAGGTTGTTTTTCTAGTGTGAGGTTTGAGGAAATATATTTTTATGACTCAGTAACATTGTTGGATATCTAACTTTTAAATTGTACATGCTTGAGTGGCACTGCTTGTCAATGATAGCAAAAACCAAAAGGTAGTTATTGTCCCCCCACCCACAGACCTGAGGGCTGTACCAGATGGGGAGCTATTTGTAAGCTGAACTCCTCACACGCCAGGGAGGTGACTGCTGATGAGAAGTCCTGGCACAAGCCATGCCCAGGGAGAGCACCAGGGTCCTGGGAAGTTGGTCTGGGGCCAGCAAGGGCAGGTTCTGTGATACTACAGAGGTGTGCTGGGTGTCGCATTCAGTGCACATGAGGACACAGCTGTGCGGGCTCTGAGCTGCCCTTGTGGCCCCGAACATGAGAAGAGGGTGACTGACACTGTATGACGGCCACAGGGCCATCCGGAACTTTGCTTCTGTGGCTGCTGAGAAGCCTGATACAAGACAATGCTGGGCTCAACATGAACACTGGTTTGGGGCTGACGAAATCTGATTGTTTTGTACACAAAGCATGGATTACCATACATATTTCCTTTTGAAGGGAGGAGAAGGTTAGGAAAAGCAAATGTCTACAGCGATCTAGAATTTATGAACGGTGCCTGTGTGGTCAGGACTTTGCTGTGTTAGGGCAAGTGAGACTCCAGTTCACCCATCTGCAAATTGGGCAGCAGGGCCTGCCCGCCCCAAGTGCCATGCTGTTCCAGAAGGAGATACATCTTCCAGGAGCCGGCGTCCTTCCCACGCTCCCCCAGGAAGTCTTTGGGTTTCCCGGGGGCTCCAGAGTGGCCCTCTCTCATACACGCTGGGGACTGTTTGCAAACACATCTGAGACCTCACATTTGTGTCGTTAGTGCCCGAGAGTCTTCACGTGAGGCTGGAGGGCGTCGGCTGACAGATTAAAGCACTAAAGGCAATAAAGAGAAAGCAGGAAGAAGGCAAGGAGCAAGGCAACCACCGGGCTGGCTGACACAGGTCTCCTGGCTGGTGAAAGACAGTTCTGTCCCTTACATGGGTGACCTGGATATGCTGGTGAATCTCTCTAAGCCCCAGTTTCCTCATGTGGGAGAAGAGTGTCGGGACAAGTGAGATTGTCAGTGAGTGTGGGCCTACCAGCCTAGAGGAGAAGCTGGGGTCTCCACGTTTGCCCTTCCATACTCTAAGCAGATGCTTTCCCAGATGTTCAATCTTAGTCCATTTTCTGTTGCAAAATCTATAACAAAACCACAGAGCCCAGAAAATTTATAAAGAATAGAAATTTATATGGCTGATGATCTGAGAGGCCGAGGAGCCCCGTGTATGGTGTAGGACCTGGTTAGGGTCTATGTGCTGCATCGTAACATGGCAGAGGACATCACAGGGTGAGGTGGTACATTAAAGCTAGCTTGGGTCTCCCCTTCTTTCAAAGCCACTAACACAGGCACAGGGGCCTCATCATGACTTCACCTGAACCTAATCACCTCCAAAAGGCCAGACCTCCATATAGCAAGACTGTATAATCTGGGGGTAAAGTTTCCAATACATGAACTTTGGGATAGGGGAGACACATTGAAACCACAGCAATACCTGGCCTCATTCTCAGAGAGGAGCGTGTAGAGGAGTGAACCCTGCTGGGCCCCTGTAAACTGTCTCCAAGTGGATCTGTCATGTGCAGGGCTCACAAAGGTTGACTGGGACCAAAAATCCACTACCTGGGTGCAGAGTAGATCTGAGGAGAATGGTAACAACTATTTTGAATACTGCTTTGTTTCCATCTACCTCCCCTGCTCTAAGAGCTCCTAATTGCACACAATTGATGCAATCATTTCTAATTATTCTTCCCCACTCATAGTATTTAAAGCACATCTCTTAAGAGTTCTTACTCAACTGTGCTTTTTAAGTCTATTTCTTTTTACTCTATGTACTTGAATATAATTTCTTTTTTTCTTGATGTGCAGAAAATAAACAGCTCCTTGTTGCAATGTCTGTGGCATTGTCTGACTTCAGCCTGACTGCCTGTGACATCCTCCGTCTCTTTATCTGTGTCTTTTGTGCCCTATGTGTAGGAAGAGGTTCACAGGGGTATGCCACCAGGAAGAAACCCTCATGAATCCTGCTGTCACTGCTTCCAGGCTGGGTGAAGTTGGACAAGTCTCTGGAGCTCTGTGAACCTTGGTTTCCTTGTCTTTGAAAGAGAAATAGTGATTTTTCATGAGCAAGTTAACTACATGAGATGTTATGTGCTGTAAAAATTAGTGACCTTAGTAGCAAGTGGAAGAAAACTCAGCTCAAATTGACAAGAAAAAAAAGAGTAGAATTTATTGGTCCAGGGAACAACAGCAAAATCCACAGATATATAATGTCAGCAAAGCATGACCCTCATGCACACACTGGGACAGATAGAAGGGCCATGACCGACTAACCTGTGTTACGTGATGTTTCTGCACTTATTCCATGTATCTTAAGTCTGAAGACCTACTGTTGTGGCAAAGCCTAACAGCTCAGTGTTTCAGCCAAGTGCACAGCTCTTGTCCCAGCCAAGTTGTGACCACAGCTCTAGGTCACAACTACAGCAACTGAAGACTCTTGAATTTGAAAGTCAAAAAAGTGGAGAAAAACTTTTTATTAAGCTGGTAGGCTCAGAGAAGTTAGTACTCAGAAGTCTGAGCAGATGAGCAGAAAGGGAAACATTTCTATAGAGGGATCTCCAGGGCAGGCAAGCTGCTTACAGAGGCAGAGAGGTGGAGTTAACAGAACATCCCCCAAAGTTCACACAGTTCAAACAATTACAACGTATTGATACATCAGGGAGGAGCAGGACCAGCACAAACTGTTACATTTTTGGGAACAAAACATTTTATAGAAAAATCATGATGGGGGAAGCAAAGGTTTGCCCTGTGCATTATTGCTCTGTGCTTGTATTCTGTGAATAGTCAAGGAATTAGATGCTTTGGTATTCAAATTAGTTATTGGAAAACTTCTAAGAACCAGATCAAATTCAGTGATTAGGCTCAGTGTTGACCTGATGGGGAAATTGATCCAATTCTCATCCAATTCAGTTTGTGACTAGAATCATGGGAAGAGTTAAGTTCCTTAACCAATGTACCACTGGAAATGTTAGTATAAAATATATCACTATATATTATACTGTAATGTATAAAATCCTTAATTATATCTCAAAGACAGTGTGAAGAGAATAAAAAATCTTAATAGTTTCATATTGATTACAAGATGAACTAAAATACCTTAATTGTCTTATGGGCTCAGTCATGTCCCATCAAATCCACATGTTGAAATTCTAACCCCTAGAGTAGAACTGTCTTTGGAGGTAGAAGAGTGACAAATGAAATTTAATAAGATGAGGAAATCGCAAAACCGAGTGGATCCCCAATCTGGTGTTCTTAGTGACTAGTCCTTATCCAATAGGGCCAGAATCCTTAGTAAGCAGTCATTATGGAGTGGGGATGGCAGTCTTGCTAAAACACATAGAGAAGAAAAAGATACATTCAGAGAGCAGACAGTGTGACAGAGAGCCCATCATGTCCAAACCAGGAACACCAACGCTCATCCACCAGACACCAGAAATGAGCGAGAGACCTGGAGAAGATTCATCCTCTCAGCCCTCAGAAGCAACCAGCTCTACTGACACCTCCTGGACTTCCAGCCTCTGAGATGGGGGGACAGTGTATTTCCGGCACTGCCATCACAGCTGTAGTGGACTCATACATTTGCATTAAGTAAAATATATCACCAAAGTTGTAATTTTTAAAGTTTCTTTCTTAAACTGTGGTTAATAGAAAGTTTAAAGTTACACATAGTTTGCACTTTATTTTGCTAGGTATATCTTACCCAGGAAAACAATACAGACGCTGTAAGCACATAAGACAGAGATGTGATCTCTTGACAAGGTGTCAAGATTTATATCTATCTGTCCCCCTCTGAAACCTCATATACTCATGGGCAGGGCTTAAGAAAGGTAACTGAATCATAGAGGGGAGCTGTAGCTAATTGTGCTGTGAGGAGGTGGGGCTGGGTTGGAAGAGTCGGGTCTCTGTAGGCATGAGCCGGTGGGGCGTATCTTCCTCCAGTTCCTCCTTTGGCTCTTTGCTTCACACCTGCCAGGACCAGGACAGGTTTCCTCTGCTTCCTACTTCTAGGGAGCTGGGTGACCATGCACCGAAACATGAGCCAAAATAAACTTCTTGAAACTGTAGACATCAGGAAAAGGACTAAGACTAGGATTATCATTAAGAAGTGATGCTTAGCCGAGAGGTCCACTGGGCCTTCAGTGATGGAGGAGGTGGGGCAGGTTTTAGAGGGGCAGAGAGCTCTAGGAAGAAGGATAAATATTAAGGCAGGATTAAGCATGGCTTTTGCCTGAGTCACCATGCACCCCATTCAATTCCCAGTGACAATGTGACAAAAGTTTTCCACATGAAACTCCACTGGCCCAAAGTCACCCCCCTCCTGTAGGGTCAGTGACCCTCTGTAATCCCACCCCTGGCTGCTGAGGGGCGCTAGAGGATAGAATCATAGACATGGCATCGAGAAGAAGAACCAAATAAGTCCACAATTTATGGGGAACACTGTGTACTACCGAAAGCTTAAGTAAATAATTAATCTAATTATTTACCAGCATAAATAATTCAGGTGCACTTGGAAGATGAGCTGAACCTGTTACCAAACTGAATGATTTGTAGTTATGAAACATTCTCCAGTGATCACTGGACGGAAAGCACTCCTGTTCACCCTCATGACTTTCAGGGTGTCCTTTTCCTGCCAAGCAATGAACCAGTTTTTATTGGATTACTGGAGATAACAACCCCACAAGAATTTTAATGTCAGAGTAGCCAGATTTTAATCTCTGTGCTTAGAAAAGACCTTCCTCCTCTACTCCAGCATAGTGTATGAATCCAGCACTGTAGCTGAGAACATGATCAACTCTGAGCTCAAGAAGGTGACCAAATGAAATGAAGGAGGAAGGAGCAGGTTCATATATTTACGTCTAAGTGCAGCCAGGCTGCCTTTCTACATATCTGATTCTTATAAAAAAAATCCCCTCTATGCTTTGGAAAACAGAAATTTAGCAGATCAGCCTAGAAGGACAGTCTCAAGACAATGTAAGTTTTGGGAAATCAAATTCCCCTCTACTCCCATACTCCATCAAAAGTCCTTCAGCGTGGTGTTTTCTTTGATTGATTGATGATCGATTGATTCATTCATTCATGCAAATAGCCATTTATGGAGCCAAGAGACAATACGCAGTTCAGTGCACACAGAGTTCATGAGGTATGTGAAGCCTCATTCCCTATGACGAAAGTAGAATTTCAGGAGGCAGCCTTCACCTGATGACAAGAACATCCCTGTCTTGGCCCAGAGATCCAAATCATCCCGAGGGCTTTGGTTCTCTCTGGCTTCTCTTCACAAGGCTCTTCTGCCCCCTCAGTGCTCATTCCAGATTCTCCAAGTCTCAGTGCTGTCCAGGACACTCTTTTTTTTTGAGGCAGGGTCTCGCTTTGTAGTTCAGGCTGGCCCTGAGCTCAGCCTCAAACTTACATCATAGCAATCTTCCTGCCTCTGCCTCCCGAGTGCTGGGATTAAGGCGTGAGCCACCACACCCGGCACTGTGGTTTGTGGTACTGATTGCTGCTGGGGTGAGTCTCCACACCCAGTATTGCTATGTGGTTACTGGGGATTGAATCCAGGCCCTTGCGTTTGCAAGACAGGCGCCAGAACCACTGAGCTATATCCCTGGCCCCCCCCCCTTTTTTTTCAGGACACTCTTTAAGTTATACCAAAGGAAAGGTGGGTTGGGTCCTGCCTTCGGTCTTTCATTTATTCATCTAGCAAGGATCTCAAGGGTACTAAGAGGCCCAGGCATCCTGTCTAGGCTCTCGTTCTTCTGTTCAAAGAACTAGACAAGCCAAGCAAAAACATGGAAGTTTTGCACTGATTAGAGGTAAGAAAAGAAAGAAGAAATGTTCTGAAAAGAAGTCCTTGACAGAGTGAGTATGGGAAGGAGAAATGCACTCTGCATGCAGAGTGGACCACTTGACAAAGAAAGAAGGCAGTGATCCTGAGCACCGTGCTCACTGTCTTTCATGCCCCCATTCTGACATCAGGTCTAGTTTGTCCTGTCAACCTGCTTGATGGTAGAAGAACTGGAGATAGTATTCTTTGATTGGTGTCAAGTGCAGCATTTCTGCGCATGTCCTGAATCTCCATGATTGGCAGGTCATGCTCGTTTGCCTGGCCACTCTGCTTTGCCCTAATCTCCTGTCTGACCAGGATTATGCCAGGCAATGGGGTGGCAGCAGGGAATTCAACACCACATGCACTGCCCTGGGCTTTTTCAAGAACACATAGCCTCAAGCCATCTGTACACTTACTCTGCAGTCTCAAGGCCATCCACACTCACTCATTCTTCTAGGGCTTCAGGACTGAGCAGAGAGCAAGACAGCAAGGCTTCTGCCTCCCTCCCCAGGGCTGATGTTCTAATGAGGAAGACAAATGCTAGCAAACGAATGAGCTAAGGAATCTATTGGTAAGTTGTGGAGACCACTTGGAAAGAGAGCTGTATGAGCAGGTGGAGGCTTTCAGATGAAGACTGTGCTGATTGCTGGGCATTTGAGGGAAAGTCTGGATCAAGGGATGGTCTTAAGTGTGGAGTTCCTCAAGACACCCAACAGGTCCATGCTGTTTGGGTTGACTCGAGAGGCAGAAGGCTGCTAATGCCTAGGAGTCAAAGCTTCTTAGAGACAGGATGATTTGCCAGCTCACGCAGAGATGGACATTAAGGGGAAAACAAGGACGCTCCCGAGGAGACAATCAGATAAAAGTATTCAACCAAACTGTCACCAGCCTTGCTTGCCAGCCTTGTTAGCTAAAACAAACATCTGCACTCAGGGCACTATGCCTTTGTTGCTCCTCAGTAAATCTGGGGGTTTGAGTCAGTTGGAGGGAGCAGTCTACTCCAGTGAAGACCTCTGGCCCTCTGAGCAAGATATTCTGTCTCTCGAATCTCCTTTTGTCCCTTTGACAGGGTTTTCTGGCCTGAACCCGGTGGGTGAGGGTTGCTAGGTGAACATGCATGTTCGGCTGCTGCCACTCTTCCGAGGGCAGTGCAGGCGTCTGGTAGTGCCCCTCTCACTACCTCCAAATGGGGGTGTTTATCAGCCAGGTGGAGTTTTCCCAGCAGCTCTCAGACCACCCCACAGCTAACAAAGTTGGATCTGAAGTGGCTCAATGTCCTTTTTAGCTGGAGACAGTGTGATGAGGGGACCACGGAGAGCCAGCTGGGACAGTCACAATCAGAATGACAGAGAGGAGCTCACCACGGGAGCTCACATCCCTCCCGGCTCCCGGGAGTCTGTCATCCATGCCAGAGAGGGAGCGTCATTCCCAGATCTGCTCAATCACAGCCTCATTATCCCCGGGGCCTGGAGTGTCAGCGGTGGGGCTCTTGTCACGTGGCGCTGGGAAACAGGTCAGCAGCCAGGACAGAGTGTGCTGCCCTCTAGAAGTAGGCGGCCCTGCCAGCAGGCACCCAGTAGGCAGCCATCCAGCACTGGCACGGAGACACCACACAAGCCTGTGCTCAGCACCTTTATACAAGTGAATCACAGCTGCTCAAGGTTCCTAAGTAGGAAAAGGTGACCGGGTCTTTAGCTCCCACCAAACCCCAGAGAATGTAATGCCTCCAGCTCCTCAGGCTCAGCTCCGACAGCCTGGAGCTCCCTCCTCCAACCACTCCTCCAGAAGGTGCAGTTCTTCTCTTTCACCTGCTGCCCATTCTACCCAGGGTCACAGCACTATAGAGGAACAGGCTCGGGGGTGTGAGGCATGGGGCTGCAGCACTGTGTGGGAGCAAGAGACCCACAGCCCTTAGATGATTCATCCAGGGCCCAGCAGTTGTTTCTGGACAGATCCCAGCCGGTGCTTCCTCCGCTCCCTCTCCTTCATGTCCGTCATGCCCTCCATCACTGGCCAGCGTCTCCTCTGCAGCCTCTCAGATGTGGCCTTAAGAGAAGTTCCATCTGCAGCCTGTCCTCAGGGCTCCCTGTGCCACAGAGATTCTTGCAGATCCGACTGGAATCTCCAGCTGTGATCGGCCCGAATCTGCTGTGGTTCTGCCTTCCTTTGTTCAGATCCTCAGGGTCCCTCAGTCTGACTCCTGCTCGAGGCTGTAGTGTTGATGTGTGTGGTGCCTGTTGCTCTCACTTGTCCTGAGGGTTGGCGCTCACCACAACACCTTACTCTTTCTCCTCTCTCTCTAGCTTCTACTGTCTTCCTGTTGATTTCTCCACTACTCCTGGAAAAACATCTGCTCTTCTACCAACCAACCTCCCTTTACAGGATGTTTCAAAACCCTTTCTCTCCCTGAAAGATAAAAAGGTCTCCACCTCCCAACACAACAATGGCCTCTCCCAGTGTCTCCCCCAAACCTTTTCTTCTCCCTAGCATCATATTCACAGTGCAGACAACCCACCCAGAGCCACACTCCATGTTCTTCTTCCTCAGAGATCTTCCTCTTCCTCATCTTTGTTCTGCCGTGTGCCCTTGCTGGCTTCAAGTTTTCCCAGAGCAGAACATAATGTAGTACTTGGAATTGGGCTTTCAAATCACACGATCCAGCTCTGTAAGCTGAATTTGCTGCTGCTTGAGCTACCTTAAGCAAGTTACTTAACCTCCCTGAGCCTCAGGCATATGTGTTGAGGGTAACAACACCTCCCAGCAAACCATTTCAAGTCTTAGCTGAGTGAAACTTACATGAAGTGCCCAGATCAAGATAGACATCAGACAAGTGATAGCTATTGTTCTTGCTGTTTTTATTAGTTGACAGCTTTCGTCTGCTGATTTAGACCCTACTTGTCCTTCTCGGCCTAGCTCCAACAACAGCAGCCCTGGGAAGCCACTCTTGATTTTGTGAATTCGAAGAAATCACTTTTTGCATCTTTCTTTTTTCCCTAGTGCTAGGGATGGAACCTAGGACCTCACATGTGTGAGGCAGATGCTCTACCACTGAGCTACGGCCCAGCCCTCTGTTCTGCCTTCATGACTCTCTGTGCTATCAACTCATTGAAGCAGTAAATAAGAAAGAGTCATTGCTCATAGGCTCTTGGAAAGGCTTAAAGATTTTCTGGAACTATCCTTCCTGAACTCATTTCAGGCTTGGTCACCTGATCATGCTCAAATGCCTTGGTGAATTTTAGCTGCAATCGTCTCTCGATTTTTGCATCGAGTTAGTGACTCATACACTATGTTTTTGTGCTGACGTGTACACACTTGCAAGCAGGGCTGACGTCTCGGCCCTTCTTCAAGATCTGATTGCCAAATCCAAAGAGCTCAGTAGTATTAACTATAACTTTACCGTGGATGTCTATGGAAGGAACCAAAGAGCAATTAAAAAAAAGTGGATTTAATAAGAAAACTTTACCAACTGTCCTGATGGAGTGGATTTCTAAGGAGAACCCCTGCTAATATTCCCACGGGCCCAGAAAGGCCTGGAGACCTCTCACAGCCCTTCCTAACTTTCTATCAGTCCAGTACAGACCAAGCCCAAATGTTGATCTCATCCTTTGTCGCAGACCCGAGGGTGGCACTCAGGCCTCTCCCCAGGAAAGGACTGGTTGTCTCAGGGCTGGCAACGTGCTGAGCCAATGGTCTCCTGTTGTTTGCCTTGAGATGCTTCTCATCTTGCAAACTAAGGTCCTCCCTCTCTGAGCAAGTCCTGGGGGTGAGGCACAGCCCTTTCCACCCCATGTGGGCCCACTACCAGGCATCCCTGCCCGAGGATCCCTGCTGGGCTGGCAGAGCATCATCTGGGGATCTGCTTTGCTCTCTGCTGACACCCATTCCCTAAAGAACCTTTGATGTCCTACTCCAGCCCAGCCTCTGCTTCCTCAGGACCCCAAACAGCACATCTCTGCAGGCCAGGCTTCCCCAGAACCCAGAAGGGGCTGGAGGGCGGGGCACAGCATGGCAATGAAAAACAGTGCTGATGTTTCAAGATCCACTCTGGCCACACCACGGCCATCACACCATGGCCATCATTCCTGTGGCCTGTCCCTATCCCAGGAAGGACTCTAGGACTCTTGGCTTTTTTTCTGGGGAGGCCAGCTGTAATTACATTTCCAAAATATTACAGTAAAATCGATCTAAGAGAATACAATTCTCATAGCAAACTTTTCTGATTTCCCAAATGAGCCTAAAACCAAGACATTATTGATGAATCCTATTATTTCTCTCAGAGGATAAAAAATAAAAATAAATAGCGCTGTCGTAGACAGTGCCTCGGGGAACGGCCAGGTTGATCTGGATGGCGAGGGTTGGGGCGGGCGGCTGGGGACGGCTTCTCCAGCTGGCCCTTTTCTGGTCTAAAGACTTCTCGAATGAGCTCCAATCTCCAAGGGTGACTGTGCCTTTTCCTCTGCCCTTGTCAACCTTCAGCAACTCTCTCCTAGTTCCTGCCTCCAGCCTGTGCTTCCCTGCATGGATGGGGAGCAGAAGCAGGCTTTCGTGCTGCCTCTGTCCCTTCCACACCCACATGGTGCCTCCTGGGACATGTGGACAGGGTCAGCTTGTATTTCAGGTGTCTGAAAGTCAGGAGCCACACTGTGAGGGCTGAACAAATGGTCATGTTTAATATTGCTCTTGGACAATTGCTAACATCAAAGAGATGGGGTAAGATGGAAGAAGGAATGGAGGGGTGCCTGACTTTTAGCACCTTCCCCTCTCCCCATGGCCTCTAGGAGCACTGTGGATGGAGTACAAGAATGCTGTCCTCTGCACTCTTTAGAACTCTGATGTCAGCTGCCTGGTCTGAGACAGTCATGTGACCTGCCCAAACCTTAGTTTCTCCCTCTGAAAGTTCCTTTGGCCCATGGAAAATAGGAGGGCCTTGTGAGCTATGAAATTGCTGCATCAACGTAGGATGCATCATTGTGCCCTGAAGTGCTCCTTCTCCTTCTAGGGAGGGTAAATACCTCAGCAGTGATCAGTGTTTGAGACAGAAATGCTGAGAAGTCTGTACATAATGGAGGCTGGCCTCTGTCTGATACTCATTAGAATGGCTTACTGAGGACCATTGTGGATTTACAGCTGCCCTGTCCTTGGTGTCTGTGCCTGAGGAACAGCATTCAGGCCAACACATGAGGCCCCTTGCCCTTCCTTAAGTGATGGATCACCCATTCTCCTACCAAATCAGCAGTCTTTTCAAGCCCCATAAATTCTAATCTCCATCATTTTAAAGCTCAAAAACAAGGAGGCTTGAGGTTTGTCTAAGGGACAAAAATGTATCTCAGGGCAGTGACAGCTCCAGTCCTGTCCTGGGTTAGGGCAGTATTAGGGTTGGGGAGGTGGGGCTTGGATGCCCAAGAGGCTGCCCAGAAGCCAGGGGGCTGCCATCAAGAGAGGGTGCTACCCACTGGGCTGACTGAAGGTAGCAGGCACCGTCTTGTCCACCACGGGATTCCAGAGCCTGGGCTGGAAAAGCCACTCTGGATATACTTGGGCAATGAAATGCCTCTCCAGCTATGAGACAAATGCAGATTCTGTGCTGGAGGACAACTAAAGCAATCAGAGGTCCCTGAGCCTCTTCTGACACAGTCTTATTTTACTGGACACATGTTAGGCTTCTCTAGGAGAATTATCTGTATCTCCGTTTATATTAACTATGCTTTTACTCATCTGTTTATCCATAACAACACCTGTATCCATATCCAAGATAACTAATGGATACCCATGGCTCTCAACACACAGGTAGAGGCTAACTATTAACCACTTGCTTAGCTAAGTTGTACTGTTTATAAAGTTTCACATTCTTCAAGTGAGTTCTTCTACCACTCCAGGGTGATGAGCATTGTCCCCTTCTAGTTGCTGAACAATAAATTAGGCCTGGGAGGTAAATGATGAAACTGGGGACAAATCCAGGGCTCTGGGACATCCACACTGCCTGCTACACCAACTTTTCCTCCAACAAAGTCCATGAGAGGGAGCCTGGGAGATGAATCTACCCACAGCTCTTCCTGTGAGACACGAGTGAGTGAAGAAGAAAAACCCACAGCAGGTGCGCAGGGGGCTGTGGAAACCATTGGTCCACCTTTCAGTTTCGGGATTCTGTCTGACATCACTAACCTTGGTGTTTGCATTAAGCTTGACCAGTCTGTTAATACACACCCCATCTGGGAAGGGAAACCTCAATAAGAAGCAGTCTTTGGGGTTAAATATGATGCATTTCAAGTACTTCCTGCAGAACGAATTTTGATCTGGGCTGGGGAGAGCTGAAGAGAGGGCATAAGATCAAAGAATAAGTTAGACGCTGCAGAATGGAAAAATTATAAGTCACCACTGTATTTGATTTAGCCTTGATTAAAATTAAGTGGAGACCAAAGGCCATATTCTTCAGTAGCAAGAACCTTGAGAGGATATAAGACCTTTCAGTATCCAGAGCTTCAGATTAACCATGGTTTATGGGTGAAGAGCAGCCTAGAGGATATTTACAGGCCCACTATTATAAATTTAAGTTAAATCTTTACCTATTTCATAACTTGTCTGCCTAAAGTAGAATTTTTGCTAAGTCAGTTTGCTAAGAAGAACAAAGAGATTGCCCATAAAATTAAGATGTCGGCTTGTAAGCATGAGGCTGTGAATATTTGTTATATGGAGCAGTGTGTTTGTTTTAGGAGGTTGACTTTGCCGGCAGACCCACTGTCTGTGACCTCAGAGATGTACTTCTGTAGCAAGCAACCCAACTGAAAGATCAGGCACATTCTCCAGGCCTGGGGACACAGCTCAGGACATTCTGTCGTGTAGACATAAATAACGGGTAAAATAAAGTGACTCATAAAATACAGTGACATGAAAGTGACTCTAACTGATGAAACAATGTAACAAAGCACAGAACTCAGAGTAAGTAGCAGAAAGCAGATGATAAGAATAACAGCATCGAGTAAACTCAGACAGAACAGAGAAAATTAGCCAAGACAGAAACAAACAAAAACAAGGTAGTATGGAGAAAATCAACAATGGCATAGCTTGGTTCCTTCAGAGCTCTAAAATAATTCAGAAAACTCTGAGAGTATTGTTCAAGAGAAAAATAGAAAGGACAAAATGGGGAAGGCAGGATTTCAACATTTGTTTAACGCAAGGGAGGAAAGGACATCATAAATTGGGAGAGAGGGAAAAGCCCACGAAAAGGTACACCTGGGGACACAGGTACACCTGGGGACACAGGTTCTGGGATTTGCCTACTTCTCAGTTTTGGAGGTGATGGCTGAGCAGATTAGTTGAAATTTGTGTGCTCATAATAAACCTAAAGCCACATTCAAACTTCTTATGTAAAAATGGTATCAACTGACTTACATAACTAAAGAGTTGACTGGGGCTGTTGATCTGTGTCTTAAACATTGATAACAGGATCTGTCTCCTGTAGAGAAAGGGGGGTGGACCTTTCTCTGGATATGAGTTTTGGTTAGCTTTCCATCACTGTGGCAAAATACTTGAGGAAATCAGCTTAAAGGAAGGAAGGTTTCTTTTGGCTCACGGTTGGCTGGCTCCAAAGCAGAAACCTGGCGAAGGGCAAGTGGAGGGAAGCTACTCACCTCATGTCAGAGCAATTCAGGAAGCAGATGGGGACAGTGAGTCAGCCAGAGAGGAAAGGGCTGAGGACAAGTACAGCCCCCACAGTCATACCTCCACTTCCTGAGTTTTTATCACTTTCTAATAATGGCATAAATTTAGATCTCATAAGTGGCCCAATCCTCCAATTACTTTCTAAAAAGCCTTACTTCTAAAGACAGAGGCTGGCCCTCTGATACGTATAAAATTCTGAGACTTTGGGGGAACATTTTAGATTCAAGCCTTCATATGCTCTTGAAAGTACAACACAACTTCCAGGTCAGGAGAAAAGAACCTACTTCCCAAGTAGGTTTTTCAAGAAAAACCTCTTTTAAGTTTTATTAGCTTAGATTGCTCCACTTGGGTGATACATTCATTGCTGCACTAGTCACTATGGCAGGGAGAATATTCTGGAATGTTCTAGTCTAGACAACTGGTGCAATCAGAGATGAAGGCATCTGTAAAACGAACTATGGGAACTGAATGTTAAGGTGATACAATTTCCTTCAACATAATATCATGTCTTGTGGCTGTAAAAAGGGGAAATTGATGTGCAGTGACATTTCCACAGAGGTCCATTATGCTGGTGGTGAGAATGAAGTGACAAAGGCCACCAGAAGTGACAAAGGCCACCAGGGTCCTGAGTAACTTTCATTTGACTTAGGAGGCTGAGCAAGACATCCCCAGAAGCTCTTCAAAAACAAGACTGAATTTAAGAGGCAAATTGGGCAGATTCAGAGTGAGCTCCAAACTCTGACACATGCACGGGGTTACTGAAGAAGGGCCATGATGGGGAGTCAGAAGCACATCCACATCTGACTGGCAGCGAACAACAAGAGCGGCACCTTGGCTGATGTCATCAAAGCACCGGAAACCTCTTTGGGGAAGAAAAGGGATGAGGCTATCCCAGAGATCCAATTTAAAGTCAATCAAACCAAGTATGTTTGTGATGTGGATGAATTTTTTCATTTGTCATGGTAAACTTTGAGCCAGATATATGTGAGGTCAGGGAGGCTTTCCAGGGCTTTGAGATTCTGTGAGAGGACCACAGAGGTGGGGTAGAGTGTGCTGGGGAGTAGAGGAGGAGGACTGGCGCATGCTGAGGTCTCTGACACCCTCCTAAGATTTATAGTTAGGTTTAGGACTTGGAGGTTATTTGTGATCTAAAAATAGCTTCTCAGACTGCAGTATTCTTAGGTTGACACTCTTTGGTAACGTGTTATCATTCCTTGCTGATGGTACCTCAGATACTTTCTCTCTGGAGTCTGTATTTGTGAAATGTCACTCATTCATCCAATCAGCCCACCTTACACTGAGGAAAGAGCTGAGGCTTCACCTAGGGGAGGAACATTTCCTTCACTACACGCATCCTCCTTCCTCCCACTGTTCCAACTGGTCATTCCACTGCCAACCCACAGGGGCTTTGAGAACATTCAAACTCACCATCTTCAATGCCAGACTCTCCATGCCATCCCCTGAAAACCCTCTTCTCTTCTAGATGTTCTCCTCTTGAGAAATAGCACCACCACCCACTATCCAGCTGAAACTAGGAGGCATCCTGGACATTTCATTTGACTTTCTTCCAGATCCAACCCACTGGCAAACCCACTGACCCTTCCCTTAAGGTGTATCTCGAGTCTATACCTCTCTTTTGCATCTTTGCGGAGTTCCAGCTGCCATCTTTGGTTTCTAGCACTAGCTTGACCCATTCTCTACTTGGCAGTTGGAAAACTGTGCTATTATGCCTCTTCCCTCATTATCCTTCCACAGTTCTCCATGGCGTTTAGGGGCCAGACGGGCTCCTCGCCTTGGCTTTCCAAGGCCTTCACAGTTGGGCTCTTTTCTACCTTTGGATCTAACTGCATCTCCCTCACTCCCTGTGCTCCAGCCATCCTGCCCTTCCCTGGGATCCTTATAAGCATTAATTCTTTCTTCCAGCTGAGGGATTTGCATGTGCTGGGTTTTCTGCCTCTTCCCCCCCCCTTCCTTGACCTCTGTTCCCCTTGACTCCCTTTTGCTTGCCTGGCTCTATCTCCCTGATAAGCTCTCAGGAAAGTCCTTCCCCCCCCCCCAGGTCCTCTTTCCTCCTTTCAGAGTTCAGTCATTGTGTGCAACTGCCTACTTTACGCACTCTTACTTACAGTCTGAAACCAGTGAAGATTAGGACCTTGTTCACCTTTGCCGTTGCTTTAGAATTGATGCCTAATAGCTCATTGACCCTCAGTTGATACTGACCTGAGAACTGACAGGTGTTTGAATGGACGATGTGTCGAAGATGGAGGTTTCGTTCCCAGTAGGAACGTGAATTCATACCCCCTGGCTCAGCTTGAGTAAAGAAATCTAAATGAGTTTCACATTTTCAAAACTACCTGCTCTTTCCTGGAAACAGATTGTGTTTCTCTGATTGTCTATTAAGTTGTTTTTTTTTTTTTTTTTTCCTAAGCTGCTGAAGATCTTGGAACCAAATCAAAGTAGTCTGCATTTCCATTTTTATATCTGAATTTATAAACTGCGCCTCGTAATTTACAAGCACTCACTTACTTAGTGTCTCTAACAGAGCCGAAACAAATACCAACTCTGCCAGCTCCGCTGCTCCAGCCTCCTCTCTGCTCTGTGCTCAGCCACAGGCTGGAGCTGACTCTGGCTTGGAGGTGGAAGGACAATAACAATCGCGGAAGGTCTCTGTATCCCCATGTTACAGGGTGGAAGAAAGCAGCTAGTGATGGAGTGATGTGAGCAGGAAGGTCTGTTTTGGCGCAGGCTCCGGGAGTCCCCCTGCCAAGGTCTTTCCATGACACAGGCCAGGTGCTGTGACATTGTGAGCTGGGCCACTCTGTGTTGTGTGCTCCAGGCTATTTAGCGGCAGCCTCAGCCTCTATCCAAGAGCTGTCACCCACACACTCCCCACTGCGACAACCACAGACATCAAGTGCTCCCTGCATCATCCCCAGGGACAATCAGTGCTCCGGACTGTGCCCCCAGCTTGACGCAAGTGGAGGAACCTGGGTCAGGAAAAGTCCCATTTCACAAGTAAGAAGATGGAGGCTCAGAGAGGTCAAAATTGCTCACAACTGCACAGCAGTAAGTGGCAGGTTGGGATGCAAACCAAGACCTGTCTGTTCTGGGTCCAGGAGACTTTGCTCTCCAGGTCCCCTTAGCTCACTCTTGTGCATCTTTGTCTTGAGCCAGCAGGAGTGCTTCATTTCAGAGGCTCCTGTGTAAGAATAGCCCTGCCTTCTTCAGGCAGACTTGTCCCTGCCTGTTAACCCTCCCCAGGCTCAGTAGCCAGTGCTGGATGACCTGTGTGATCCATAGTGAGAGGCAACCATCTCTGAGCTCCAGGTTCAAATCCATAAAATGGGAAAACCCATTTCACAGGGTAGGCATGGTAATACATGGTGGCACATGTAGACTAGTTCCCATTTGTGCCAGACCTTCAGTGACTGTCTAGCTCCCTTCCCGAGGTCTCCCCAGCAGGCCCACTTCTGACCTTGAGCCCCTTTGGCTCAGTCTGACTTTCACAGAGCTGGGCAGAGTTACTTGAGGGGATCTGTCCAGCTAGACTAGTGGATCCCTGAGGATCAGGCCTGTGGCTCTGTCCCCTCCCACAGTGGCCAGCATAGTATTTTTCTCAGGATGGGTGCTAAAAATACTGCTGTAGAAACGACGGTACTGATGAGCGTTCAGATCTGGAGATTTTGTAGGTGGGCTCTTTGGGATCAGGACGGTTTCCTAGGTGTGTAGCCAGCTGGCCAAGGCAGTGACTATGCTCTGGGCAGTTTGAACTGTTCATTGTCCAAGTTCCTTGGTTTCCCCAGCTGCACACTTCCTAAAATTTGGGGGCTGGTTACCTGCTCCTCCCAGCTTCAGTTTTTACCCTGCCCAGCCTTTTATTTCCTCCTATTCCCAGGCCTGTAACCGAGGCTTCCTGGCTAAGTCCATTTCCTCATCCATAAGTTAAGGACAAGATCCAGGAGAAGGTAAACTGTGCTACAGCCACCCGCACGCCGCCTTCTATCTCTAGTGACAGTTTGTATCTCGTGGTTGATATGGGGTGGGTGGGGTGGCCAGGAGCCACCATGCTGAGTTGGGGAAAACTTTCGCAGCCTTCCTGGTAAGCAGCACGCAGGGCCGGGAGTAGCAGGGGCGCGCACTGCCAGTAGCATTGCTACCTGCTTCAGCCCGGAAGAGGGGCTGATTTTGGGGACCCCAAGGGCCGTGGGGATGCGAGCCAGACCACCCCCCCACCCCCACCCCTGCCCGCAGGGCGCGGGCCAAGCCAGCCCCGCCGAGGCCGCGGCATTTTCCGGCTTTTTCCCTTCACAATGAAAAGGGCTGCTCAGCAGTGCGGGCTCAGGGCAGTGCCTGCCGGGCTGGAGCAGCTCTGCCTGCACTGACTTTTCTGCGGGCTCACTTCGTCCCCGCTCCAAGGCCCGCGTCGTCCCTACTTCTCTGCAGCCCGCCGGGACTGCGGGCCTCGGGTCCCGCGGCAGGCGCTCCGCGGTGGGGGCTCCGCCCGCCGGCCCCTCCTCCCCAGGTCGCTCAACTTTTCCCGGTTTCCGGCCCGGGCTGGGGCTGGGGCTGGGGCTGGGGCTGGGGCTGGGGCTGGGGCTGGGGCGGGACCCCGACCCCTCCCGCGCGGGGCGGGCCGCGGGCGTGTGCTGATGTCAGGCCGGCGCGAGTGCGGCGGCGGCGGGCGGCGGGGCCGGGCGCGGTGGGGGCGCGCGGTGGGGGTGGCGGCCGGCATGCTGCTCGGCTGCGGCTCGGCCTCCCACACCCGCGGCGCCCGCGTCCTCGCCAGCAGCGGCGGCGGCCGAGCGGCGAGCGGCGCCCGCATCTGCAGCGGCGGCGCCGGGTCCGAGCGCGCGGCGCGGCGGCGGCGGGGCACGGGGCGGGAACTGGGGACCTGGCATGGCGCTGCGGAGAGGCGGCGGCGGGGCGCTGGGGCTGCTGCTTCTGCTGGGCACCGCGTGCCTGGTCCCACGGAGCGCGCAGGTGAGGCGGCTGGCGCGCTGCCCCGCCGCTTGCAGCTGTACCAAGGAGTCCATCATCTGCGTGGGCTCCTCCTGGGTGCCCAGGATCGTACCGGGCGACATCAGCTCCCTGTGAGTGGGACCCCCTCCAACCCCCACCCTGCGCCCTCCTGCCGCCTGGGAGTCGCCCCTGGCGCTAGGTCAGCGCCCCCGACCATAGCCCGGGGCCCCTCGTTTTGCGTTGGGGTGGGGGCGCGCTACTGGACGTGGGTGGAGCAGGGTCCCCGGGAGGAAGAGGGAGCCAGGTCCCGGTAACAGCGTTTTTCCAAGTGTAGCCCACCGGCCCCCTGCATCAGACCCACCCTGGGCGTTGGTGCCAGTGCAGAATCGGGGCGCACGTGAAGCAGGGGCTCCGGACCCCGCGGGTCTGCGCTTGGCGTCGCTGGCTGACTCTGGGTGTAGTAAAGTTTGAGCCGCCCTGTGTGTTTGTGGGGAGGGTGGTTGTGGGAGGGCACGTGAGGGAGTAGCCAGACAACTCGGCTGATAGCAACCGCAAGTGGTGAGGCCTCGATGCCCTGTCTGTGGGGCGAGGTTGGCACCGTGGCTGCCTCCCGAACTCTCCACTGCAGGTTGGGAAAAGCCTGGGCAGCCTCTGGAAGTGGAGGGGTCGCCCCACTAGCCTGGAAGAGGGGGTCCCAGGGGGCTCAGGAGAGCTTTGAGGCATATGGGTGCCGAGATCAGTGCATGCAGGAAGTCAGCCTCACTTCTTGCCCTGAGTTCGCGGTCTTCTCCCCCATCTGACATGGTGCTGGCTGCTTCCTGGACACTGGAGTAAACTGATCCGAAAGGCTTGCCCTGTTTGCCCACCTGCTGAGGAGTGCTTTCAACTTTGCCTCCTGTGCCCACGGTGTGTAGAGGAGGGAGTTCTGTAGGTGATGGTGCCTGTGCCTTCTCAGGTAGCACAGTTCCTGCTTCCCAGCCCAGGCCAGGCAGGGACCTGGGCCCAGGAAACAGGGTCCTGTTTGTGTTTATAGAAAGTCAGGAAAGTCTGGCTGGCAGAGCGGGTGGAGGGGGGCAGCAGGCCTGTTTGCCTCCTGCTATTGCCAACTCAGGTGGCATAGAGGTTTCCGGAAATTAGAATTCCCTTTGTTACACCCTTTAGACCAGAAACTACTTAACTGATCTGCATGTTAACGGAAATAATGTATCCAGGTCGTGCTGCAGCCAGAAAGGGTAGGGAGCCTGGGGTCAGAAACCCAGCCAAGCCCGTGGCCCTCAGCTGACCGCTTTTATCTGGCAGATGGCATTGCTTCCCACCGCACAGCCAAGTTGAGGTGTCTTTTTAGTTTTCCCCCAAGGCTTTCACGGTGCATTTAATCAAAAGTGCTTAGAGTGTCTTTCAGAGATGTGCTCCCAAGGGGAATACTTAATCCAACCCCAGAGTTTCGTTGGCCAACATTAACTGTGTCTGCACAAACAGAATGTTGGGCAGAGGTGAAGTAATTATCCATTTTCAGCCGGGGGCCTCTTGTAGTGAGACAAGGCAGGAGGGGGTGATTTAAGCCGCCTGAGCTCATGTCTGAAGGAAGCCAGATGGATGGTAGAGGTCTCTATTGTGCAGACCAGTTTTCCTGTAGATCCAGTGCATGGAACTTGGCTCACCCCGGTCAGCCCTCCCCAAGATGAGGCGGCTGTGCCACCCCACCCCCACCTCTACAGAGGAAAAACTTGGAGTACAGGACCAGGAGGCCATTACCCCAGGGCCTGGTACTTCCTGAAGGAGATCTAGGCCTTGTTCTGTCTCTCTCTTGCTATAGGAGTCTCGTAAATGGGACGTTTTCAGAAATCAAGGACCGAATGTTTTCCCATCTGCCTTCCCTGCAGCTGCTGTGAGTATGGCCACGCCTTCTGAGTCCTGGGAGGGTGGTCTCTGCCTCTTTGGTGACCAGCCTTCCTAACACATGGCCAACTCCCCAAGTAAACAGCGGCTGCCCGTAGCGCTGACTCGCCCTACAGTGTCCTCAGCAAAGCACCAAGACCCTCGCTCCAGGTCCTTACCTGATATCGGTGTATGTTTTCTTTGAGGCCTTGACTGTAGATTCTCAACTCCCAGGTGCAGAAACTGGGGTGGTATTCACATAGGTTGTGATAAGAAATTTGTCTTAATGAACTATTCTCTCTGAACCTCTCACTTTTAAAGAAGCTCACATTTTAAAATCATAGCATTATTCTGAAAATAAGAGCATTTGTAGTAACTAAGTAGAGCCATGCAATGCACTGAGCACTTATCTGCATAATTTTATCTCACCAGGGTCTTCTCCCTTTGAGGAGAATATTTTTATTTTTCTACTTGACAGATGAGGAAACTGCTTATCTAAAGAAACTCAGTATTGATGCCTTTGTTCCTGAAGTATTATATGTGTACTTTTAGCATTATATTTACCATTTTAGAATCTGAATCTCTCAGAACTGCACTGATGCTACAATAAATTTTCTATATAATGGTCAGAGTAGAAACACAATTTTAGATAGTCATTGGTCAAATAAAGTGGTCACTATATAGATAGATAACATAGCCTTTTACCAACAGGACTTTAGTACCTCAAATAGAAAATTGCTAGTGATAGAATCTTCTGAAGATTTCTTAAACTTTGTAAAAATCGTTTCTTATAGGAATGTGTATGTGTTAGGAAATAAGGTTTTTTTTTGTTATTCCAAATGTATGACTTTGGTCAAGCCAATTAACTTCTCTGGGCTCAATTTCTGTGAAGATCAAGTTGGATTAGATTCTTTTCAGTCTCTAATTCCAGGGTTGGCTGTGAATCAGAAGGCCTGTGTTGGCTGTTCAGTTGTTCCTAGCAACGGAGTGTTTTCAAATAACGGTTATCAGTTCATGCTGACAGGGACCCCAGGGGAGAGGGGTGGGGTGTTGTAGATGACTAGAAAAATTCCCTTGAAAGGAGTCCCGTCATGATCATCTCCGTTTGCAGCCTCTTAGAATAAGGCTGGGGCTAGAGGGTTGTTCTTAGGCTGAGGCCCTGTTTGCCCTCAGGTTAGAACTTCGCAAAAGAGACAGACATGGCTTAGTATTGATGCTCAGGCTCTGTGCCCGTACACTGAACTCTGCCTTGTTTTCAGACTGCTCAATTCTAACTCCTTCACGGTGATCCGGGATGATGCGTTCGCTGGACTTTTTCATCTTGAATACCTGTAAGTGTCAAAGTTTGTTTGCGTGCTGAGCATCCGGCATCTCCGTGGACTTGCCGGACACCACCCCGCCTGGAACAGCGTCTCCGCAGTGCTTGGGGTGGAGAAAACCCCTTTCTCTTTTCAGCTCTGACCTTTGATAGAATTCTTGCTTATAAACATTCAAGAGCTGGAGGAGTCTGGGACAAAGGGAGAGAAGGAAACAAGGAAAAAACACTCATTCATTCTCTGCTGACATTTAATGTGTTGGGTTGTAAGCACAATTGGAAGCTGCGTTGGGTATTTTCACCTCTCATAACTAGGCGTGGGTTTGCTGATGAGCCAGAAATAGAGCCAAAGCGGTTTAAGGGCTACTTATTTTTAAACAAAGTTCCCCTCTTTGGGGCACAACTACGTGCTTTCACCAGCTGTCCCACAACCCTCTCCTGCAAGTCCTGCTGAGGGTGTAGTTGTATTTTCTTTTCTCCTTACTTCCTCCCCCACAAAATAGGAACAAAGAAAAGACTTCCATGCTGCCTCTGGAAGGAACGCGGGGATGTGCTCATGTGTGCACGCTTCTGCTCACACACTGCGTCTACGTGGAATTCTTTGTAGCCAACTTCATCATCAGAGATTTTGTAATTCCTGAACGCTTTTAGATTTTACTGCAAAAGCATACACACATTCTTTCTTGGAGATATTAAGCAGAGGACACTCACCTGACTTATGCTACTCTTTTCCTTAGGTTCATCGAAGGGAACAAAATAGAAACCATTTCAAGAAATGCCTTCCGTGGCCTCCGTGACTTGACTCACCTGTAAGTCCTTTAAACCCTGTCAGAAGACTTCATGCTGTGGAGTGAGATTTGCCTCCTGGGGCGTCTCACTTTTGAGGTTTCTGTACCATTGTGTTCCCTGAAGGAAGCTGCTTCCCAGGTTGCCCACGGTTTTCCGCCATGCCAACCACACCCTGCTCAGTGTGAAGCACACACACTGGGCGTTGTCATCTCCACCAGCCTCTGAATCTGGTGTTGGGACCACGGCTGCGTGTGAAAGGCAGGAGCCCTTTGTGCTGTATGGCCCTCCTGGCTGGTGGCAGAGATGGGGAGGCAGCTGGCACATACCTTGTGCCGACTTGGTGCCAGGCTCAAGGCTGGTGCCTGAGTGAACCTTCTTCTCTGTCTTCTGTGATCGTTGTGAGCCACGATTTTACAGATTTGAGGTCCGAGGCTTCAGTGGCCCATGGAGGAATGTCAGAGGTGGAATTGGAACTCCCACAAGGTGGAATAGAGACATTTTCATGTTTCCTCTCATTTGAATGCAAAGCACTTTTTCTTTTATGTTGGATTAATCTGTCTTTTCTGCTAAGCTCTCTGGTTTCTTAATAGCTTTCTGGAGACAAAAATATTAAACAAATTGATTTGAATTGGCGTATCAGAATGAAGCAAGTACACACATTTAGGAAATATATAAAACTGGAAAAAATAGTGGCCGTGTTTATAAAAATGCAAACATACTCATTGTCTGGGTGGGAACAATTCATTAGGTAGGAACTAGGTTCCATTTGTGTGATAGATTTTGTGTTTCGCAGGAAGATGACATGTCTCATCTCTGTAGCCTGCCTACTTGTAGTAAATGAGAACTAGGAACACACAAAGGGTTTGCATGTGGGTGCTGGGCAGGGTGGTGATGTCTCAGGTCTGACCCTGACTCCCTCAGTGTGGACAATCATTTGGTCCGACATCAGCAAAGGTGTGTGAGTAGGCTCAGTGTGCCCCAGATGGCCACCAGCACAGACCAAGTGGATCCTGGACAGTGAGGGACTAAGGGCCTGAACGTGGGAGGTGATATGCCGGAGTCAGTGCAGTCCACGCTGGAAGCTGTCCTATTGTTGTCGGCATTGTGGCTCCAGCATTTCCTTTCTTCCCATAAAAGCCTTGACTATTTTTCAGCTTCAGCCTATGTGCTAAGTTCCCTGTGTTCCTAACAGACTCAAATTATGGGCTTTGGAGTCTTATAGCCTGTGTTCAAATCTCCAGGCCGTCATTGATTAGTATTAGTTTCCTGAGCCCTAGTTTCCTTGTGCTTAGACTGAAGGGAAGTCTTTACTGATTTCTTAGGGTTGCTGTACACAATGGGTTAATAATGCTTGCTTACAAAGCATCTAGCCCATTCCTCCTGGTAAATGCTCAAGCTACGGTTGGCATTGTCGTGATCATGGTCATCAATAACATCATTCCCGCTGTCATTAAGAAGTCTCGATTTTCCCCACCAACTGCTGAGTGGCCGTGGCAGTTTGATTGACCAGACGGAGTCTGCTAAGAGGACAGCTGTGGATGTCTGCAGAGGGGCGGCTGAGGCTGGGGAAGTTTAGTCGTTTCTGGGCAGATTGGGAATATCAGACACAGCCCACGTGCCTGACAGAATCTAAGAGCAACTTTCACTTGCCCAGTGGGCTACTGTTCCTCTGTAAGAAGGAAGGTGTGAGCATGTAGGAACTGGACATGGATACCTGTGTATCTTTGTGCATGTGCATCCAGGGTATGTGGACCATATAGAAATGTTTGTACATGTGGTATTTCATGGCTTATCATGTACAGATATGCACAGGAGGTGCTCCCTTCTCTGTGTGACACCCGGCCGGCACAAATACAGCGTGAACAAAGGGAGTCTCCTGGTCAGGCCCAGAGTGCATCGGAGGAGGAGCAGGCTCCTCACAGCGAGTGTCTACTCCTGCAGGCCAACATCCCATCCTTTGCTCACCCAAGATGCTGTTTCTTGTGTCCCCTGTCTTCTGGAATCCACCTTTTCTTTATGAGATTAGGCCTGTCTCCTCCACGAAGCCATTCCTGATCTCT
Organism: Petromus typicus; assembly: GCA_004026965.1. Classification (NCBI taxonomy): domain Eukaryota; kingdom Metazoa; phylum Chordata; class Mammalia; order Rodentia; family Petromuridae; genus Petromus; species Petromus typicus. The sequence goes on along the minus strand of PVIR01002956.1, from coordinate 47,437 downwards.
CTTGTCCTCCTTTCTGTTGGGTGCAATGGTCGTCGCTGTGGTTTCTTCTGAGTTGCTTTCCCTCCCAGCAGTGTGGTCAGCTCCCAGCAGGCAGGATCCTTGAAGATGTTCCACCAGCTCTGCTCTCTTTTCTCCAGCAGGGCGCTGAGCCAGCTGCACACTTTCGGATTCGCTGGTCCTCTAGCAAGTTCCCGACTGAGCTGGGCTTTCCACGTGTCTCTACTGCAAGTCTGCTGACTTAAAATTGGTTCGTCTAGGCTGGAGATCTATTTAATAATTGAAACATTTTTTATATGGTTCAAAGAATGAACTGATCTCCCTCCCTACTTTTTTTGTTAAACCTCTAATAAAGAGAAGACATTAGCCTGCAAGTTCACCCCTGTGCTCAATGGAAGTCCCTAACTGGTATTTGCTTGTTTAAGCATTTGATCTTTATCTTTTTATGAACTTTCCAACATCGACAGATTCATACTCAGAAACATAGACCAGGTACAAAGCACCAAAAGAAAGTGTTCTGTCAATCTGTAACTAAAATTTAGGACGGTGTTTTCAGTAGTCCTATAAAACCTGAGGGACAGGGAGCTGTTAAATAGTTTTAGAAGTGAAGTAACTGCCATGATATTGCAGACAAAGTGAAAGGGAGATGTTAAGCACTCGGTGTGAGTGGGACAGGGAACCCATCTCAATAATTCTGCTTTCTGAAGCCTAAATTGTATACTTGGAACAATGGCTAGACATTCTGCTTTTCTCTTGTGGCTTTAGCCATTCCGTGTATCCTTATCACTTCACTATAATAACTTCTGGTTAGCTAAAATTTCTAGCTAAATAATGAACCTTTAATTAGCTAAAACTTTTTGTACTTTGCTTTCTAAAGAAAGCTACCATTAGCCAGAAAAATCAAAAGAAACCCCCGTTTCCATAAATTTCAAAAAGTGGCTTCCAGGATACATGCAGTCTTATTACATAGTCAGCCTATTTCCCAACCCATTAAAAAGGTACAAATAAATCACTGAGAAAAAAATGGTGAAATAACACTAGAAATGACATTTTAATCCATTTGTGGTTACCTAGATGGGAAGGGACGTGATTCAGAAACTACAAGTCTCTCCATGTACCTTGAAGAAAGAATTTCCAGATTAAAAAATGTGCTCGAGCTTTTGAGGCTGCCCCACTGACTGATTTGAAAGAGGATTGTGTGTTTTCTAACCACTTCTCTGGCTTAGGTTGTTGCTATGTTCTGAACAACTAATTTCATATAGACTTTTGAAAGGCTGGTGTTGAATTGCCTACGTGTTTATCATTTCTATCTTTTGCTGCTTATACTTATATGAATAAAAGAAAACAGACGTAGACACCACCTTCTGGGCTGACTCACATTAGTGCGTGGTGCCAGGGGAAATCACAGAGTTGATGGGCACCATTTCCCAACCCAGCATCTTCTACAGCAGCCTTCACTGAGGACATTCATGCTCGGCAGGCCAACAGAGACCTGCAGGGTCCTGAATCATCAAGAGCTGACGCTGTTTGTGCTGGTTGACTTCCTGGACGTGTGGAGCATGTTACGGTGTCTTGGGAGGGCCTACAGTACTAAGACCACACATACAAAATGGTTTCTCAGCATCCTTTGTTAATGAGAAAATGAAATTGATCATAACCCATCATTCCCTAAATAGTCTGGATTGTTCACATGTTATTTTATAATCCCTAACGATTAAAACTGAGAGTCCTTATGTAAAAGTATGTTCACAAAGTGGGTCGTGGATTTAGCTCAGTGGCACTGTGCCTGCCTGACAAGTCCAAAGTCCTGAGTTTGATTCCAGGTGCTAAAAAAAAAGAGAAGTTCACTGAATACTTTTTAGTCATAAGTGTTAGAATGCACTTATCAATCATTAGGGAGTTTATGGGGACAAGACTTACATCACTCCCACTTTGGTATTTCATTTATTTATTCAACAGGGGTTCTGAGAACCAAGCACTGTTCTAAGGACTGAGGATACAGCCATGGACAAGAGACAAGAAGTCTTGTCCTCATGTTGCTTATGGATAGGGAGGACACGCAGCCAACCCATAGATAACTGGAATATGTGCTGTGCCAAATGGCGTCTTCCATTGGAGCTCAGAGAGCAGGGGAGGGAGATGTGCAGAGCTCAGGGAAGGTGGTGATGGGTGGGGACAAAGCTAGAAGAAGTGATGGAATGAGGCGGCAGCTGTTGGGGAAGTATTCCGGTACAGAGCCTTGGAGGCTGTTGAGGACCAGCAGGGAGGCCAGGGTGGCTGGATCTGAGTGGTGGAAGAGATGGTCTCATAGGAGAACAGGAATGGAGGCATCATGACAGCAGAAGATCTTGTACCCATCAAAAGGACGTTGACTCTTAATTCCAAGAAATAAAGGAAGCTGACTGGGGTTTGACAGATGTGCATAAAGAGCTTAATAAGTGCTTGTTTTGAAAAATGAAGGCAAAACAGCTGACACTGTCATCCCTCGTCTATAATGTCATTTTTGTAGAGGTGATCTCACGTCTTCCTTTCAGTATTGATGATCAGAGCCAGGAATTGAATCTTGTTTTGATGAGGAGGTTGAAAGCACTGACTAAGCCATTAGTTGTATATAAAGGGACTTGAGAGTGGCCCGGCTTTAAGATAATAGCTGCATTAAAAGGTGACTTTCTGTTTCCAGGTCTTTGGCCAATAACCACATTAAAGCACTACCAAGGGATGTCTTCAGTGATTTAGACTCTCTGATTGAACTGTAAGTAATGAAATTAAGTTTGTGTGTACTTGTCACTGGGCCCCCGTTAATCATCTCTGTCAATTCTTCCTGCTTCTTTCTTACATTTCTTTTATGAGGTAGCTAAAAATCAATAACAAAGTCATACATATTGGGAGATGCAGGGCATGCAGTCGGTGTTGTTAGATTTTGCCATTTGATAATATACTTGGTACCATGAGGCCAGTGGTTCATTAGTTGCTGAGCAAGAGGCACCATGCTCTGAAATAGTGTTAGGTTATATTCTAGTGTACACACCTTCTTGCCGGACATAGTTTGATAAGATCTCAAATATGTCAGCCATGTTTGGAAAACCCATGCTGATAACATCCGGTTTTGGTTTATGAGATCCTGTGTCTGGGAGTGCTCGTCTCTCGTCCCTCCCCCGTTTCCACCGTGGCAGGGGGACAACTTCAAGAGGGCCTGGAGAGATGGCGTGCACTTCCTGAGAGCTCCCTGTGTGCTATGGTGCAGTGAATACAGATGAGAAGCACAAGAGCTGGAGTGCAGGAAATACAGTTTTTAAAATCCCACTTTTTTAGAGAGTTTTAAATATTCCAAGAGACACTCATTTTGGTGTTTCAAGTCACTGTCAAAACATGTCACGTGTGTCACTTTCTCTGTCTCATATTTGTGTTTTGTTTTAGAGATTTAAGGGGAAATAAATTTGAATGTGACTGCAAAGCCAAGTGGTTGTATCTGTGGCTGAAGATGACAAACTCCACCGTTTCCGACGTGCTGTGCATCAGCCCACCGGAGTATCAGGAGAAGAAACTCAATGATGTGAGCAGCTTTGACTACGAGTGCACAACCACAGGTACCCGGAAGCCACGCTGGCAGAGAGGGGAGGAGGGGCCCCGTGTTTTTCTGTCAGCTGTCAGAGGAGTGTGGGAACATGTGAATGGAGAAGGTTTCTACCCCAGGATCATTTGAGAACGGTTCAGCCTTCTAAAAGACATGGTTGATATAGTCGGCAGACTATCTCAACAGCTTAGAAGGACTTGTGACTTCACTGACCTTGATTTTGATCCTTAACAAAATTAGAATTTCTTTAAGTTTTTTTTTCAAGGTCAAAATATAAGCTTATGAGTTTAATATGAAAGCATCTTCAAATTCATCTAGATTACATGGGAAGGCAGCACAGAGAGGCCTGAGTTCTTTTATTGCTACTTTTTTCTAGACTTAATAAGATGATGGTCATTGCAAATTTTATAGCAGATTTTAAAAATCTATCTGTTGGTTTCATGATCTCAGTAAGAGGGGAGAAAAGGTAAATTATAACCAATGGCAAAATAGGGAAATACGAGTTGACAGTCAGTGATCAAAAGAAGAAAAACTGATGTCAATGGGGAAAAATGGGAGGATGTTTGATTTTGTTCTGCCAATGTCTGCCTTGGGGCTTCAGTGTACACATTTTTCAGGTTAGAGAATAAATTAAAATACTGGCTGCCTCCACTGTCACTGCATGGAGAGGGCCGGTGAGAATCTCCATATGAAAGGTTCAGGCGAAGTTTCTCCAACATCTGAAGCCATGTAAAGGAGAGAGGATCAGTCCACAGCAGAAACCTGCTTTCTAGCTGTTGGGAAAAAGTAAACATTGAGGCTGAGCATTGATAGCTACACAGCCTCAAGGCACGTCAGGAGGAATAGGAGCAACCAGGAAAAGAAAACAGTTACAGAGGCTCAAAAGATACAAACATTCCAACAACAAAAGATCATATTTAGAGCAGATCCTGCTATGCCTTCCACAAATAAACAAAATCCCATAAACTAACACTGATTTCTAGAAGTCCTTGTATGCCAGCAAAGGACCCCATGAATTCTGTACTTTTATAGAAAACTCACCGTCTCAAGGAAGAGACTTTGTCTTTCGTCACTGAAGAGAGGAGCTTATTCGTCTGTGTAATTGTCAGGTGTCCTTCGGCCAGCTGAGGCCACTGAGAGATTATTTACTGTACTGTAGGGGCCAGTGCAATACATTAGAGGTCATTATCAGTGACATTTGCACCAAAAGGTGGCATTTGGGATCACGTGGTGTTGAAATGCTAAGTCTGAGCTCTCGAGGCTCCTCTCTGGCCTTTTCTCCGGTTTTTCTGGAGAGTTCTCCAAAAGCTACTGGAAGGTTAGCAAGCTCCGTTGGCCTCTTCACACCTGGCCTTGGCATGTGAAAACATTGCCAGGCACCTGGGGGATGGAGGGCTGCTAGCAGAAAGGAGATGGCTTAGAACTGAGGTAGCCACTGCCTGCAGCCCGTAGTCCCCGGGGGCAGTGTGAGCCCAGCACCGGCTTGTTCGGATGGGTTTTGTCTTTGCTGGCAAGTTTCCTCCTCCAGCTGGGGAAGGCTTGCTGGTGATGCTGCTGCTGTCTTTGCTGTTGCTTTGTGACTCCTGGACGTATTAGCTCTTCTCAGTTCCTCTCATCAGAAAAACGTGACACAGCCAAGCCAGAGTGCTCTGGGTGCCACGTAGGAACAAAGTCAGTACAATGAGGGTGCTGGGCTCCTGTCCACTGCGCTGATCAAACCCTGTTTCCTCCGAGGTGGGAGAGAGGAGTAAGGATGGTGGAAGACAGAGAGCCAGGTCCCCGCGATGGGGTCTTTTATCACTCCTTGCAGTGATAAAAATGTGGGAAGGAGCATGTCCTCCAGGGGCACTGTCTTCCTCTTAGCTCACCTTTTCAGGAAAGGAGTAAATTTCCTCAGATAGCTTCTTGTTTTGCCCATAGTTACCAGTCTTTTCCTTGGCAAAGGGAATAATTAATACCAGGCAGCCACTGCCTGGCTGCTGCCACTCTTCAGATTAAGCACAGTTTCGCTCCCCCCAGTCTATTTTTAATCACTCAGAAATCCCTGTTACCTACTGATGATTCCCTGTGTTAGGTGGATAATTCACTAAATTCCTTAGAGGGCGTGAATTTTGCATCCTAATTGTCCTGTTAGCTTCCCTATTTCGAGGCTGATGAAAATGCAAAGAGAAATAATGCATTAATGTGCACTTTCTCTCCCCATAGGCTCAGCATCATGTATAATTTATTTTCTGCCAGTGCTATAAATAGCCGTGTAAAAATCTGTTGATTCTAGTGGGAGAGAGGCCTAAACTGTGAGGCCCACTGACACCATGAACTGGATTCCGTGTGCGTGGAAGTACCGGCGCTTTTGGTGGGGGACGCCATTAATATTTTAGCACTAGTAAATTGATGTCGTGTTGGTGTGTGAGCTCTTTGCACAGTGCATGTGCTTTTGCAGTTTGGGAATGGCAGATTGTGATGCAGAGAGAGAAGATGTTCAAATTCCTCAGTCCCTTTCTTGTTCAGCCACAGACACATATGCATCCGTGTCTTTTGGTCTTTTTCTTGTTTTCTTTCTCTTCCTCTCCTTCCTTCTTCTCTTCCTTCTGTGGTGGGGCTGGAAACTATTAAGAATTTGATTTGTTGTTCAAGTGGTTACCAGTCTGTGTTAAGTCAGATAACATATAGAAAATACTATGAAACCATTGTTTTAGAAAAATAAAATAGGGTCTCTAAAAGATAGATTTGGAAGTTGCTCTCTATTCTGGCATCTCTTTCTCATTTAAGGGTTGTTCTTCAATAAGAGCAGTAACTTTGGGGTCTGCACGTTGAATAGCCTGCATGTTAAAGTAAGTGCTCAGGTGCCTGAGAACTTAGAGTGCAGTTGGGAGATGAGGAGATGCATGAGTTACAGCCATCCGGGGGTGCTGACAACCTCTGGCAGACTTGGCTGAGGCGAGTGCAACTGGAGACGGAGAGAAAGCCTTTAGAGCCATCCTGAATGTAATTAAAAGATGCAGCTGCATTCTCTAAGCCCTGTCTTACCACCAGCAAAGGCATGCCCCATCACCTCCTGCTCCTTCATCTACTCATGCACCCACAGGGTCCACGCTGCTACTCTGCCGGGGCCAAAAGCAGCGCACATTCCTACTTATTTTTAGGGGATGTGCAGGGGGTCTGGCTAGGGCTACGGGGACTCCTCTGGAGCCTTCAGGTGGGCCATTTCATGCAGTCCTTGTTGCATAGGTGGAGCTGTACAGATGGAAGTGGTCCAGAGGGCAGGTGCTGTGCTCTAGGCCTGCTGGCCTCACCCATTTTGGCACCGGGGATTGGCTTTGTGCAAGACAGTTTTCTCAAGGATGGGAGAGTGGATGGGAAATTGGAAGTGTGCAAGCAAGATCCCCAGGGCACAGTTCATGCATGATTCGCATTCCCGTGCAGTCCAGTGCTCTGCAGATCTGCCGAGAGGAGGAGCTGAGGCAGGGTGTGAGCACGGGGAGCGGCTGTGAACCTTTACCAGATGAAGCATCACCTCTCGCTCTCTGTTCTCCCTCTGTGCCGGTTCTGTGGGTGGGTTGGGGAGCCCTGCTGTAGACAAATAGATGCGCACCTGGGTTTCATCACCACAGTAACCTCAGGAAACAGGTGCTTCACTTCCTTGACCTGTGAGGAAGCCGAGGTTCTGTCTCCTTGGATGGAGTCACAGCTGACAGCAGCAGGCTGACAACCTGAAGCCGGGTCTGCCTCAGCTCAGAGCTCCAGCTCTTGGTCACCGTGCTTGGCTCTCTGCTGGGGGAGGGGCCACCGAGCCCCTAGAGCACAAGACCCTCTTCTGTCTGTCGGTCACCTATCTGCCAGGCCGCAGGGGCAACTTCCTCTGGGTTCCCAGTGATATTGAGCACCTCCCTCTCCTCCCTCCACACTTTTAGCAGCTGTGTCCTCCCCCCAGCAGCCTCCAGAACACCTGACTCACGAAGCCAGAATGGGGCTGAGCACCTCTTCAAGTTAAGGTGAACAGAGCACCACTTTGGGCTAGACTAAGTGGTAGCATCTGTAGCCAGAGCAAGTGAGCGCACAGAGAGGTTGTCAGTTGGCCAAGGTCATTCAGCAAGGCCTCAGCTCCAGTATCTTGCCTTAGGTGGCATTAAAGTGGACATCAGTCCAGAGGACGGGCTGGGGAAGAAGCCCTTTTGGGACCTCAATTCTATATTTATTTCTAAGCCCAAAGCTGAGGCAGGCACTTCCACCCCTGTGACCTACTCTCCCTCCATCCGGCTCAGGAGATCAATCTCCTCGTCTTTACTCTTTGGATGTGAAGTTGAGCCTGTGAGGAGAGGGGACAGGACCAGCTCTCCCAGGCCTTTTGCAGCCCTTTATCTTTCAGCCTTAGCCTCCTTCTCCTGCCCTTCTCACCCCGCCCCACGCTTCCCACTGCACCTGTCACCACCCTTCCTGCCGCCATTCCTCCTGTGTCCTCCCTCCTCTACCCATCTCCTGCAGCCCCCATGGTGACCTGGGGGCTGATCTTTGATCAGGGTTCCCAGGGAGCTGAAGGATGCTGGAGGAAGCTGAGGACCCAGGCCTGACCGAAGGGTTGCTCGGTTCTGCAGGTACAGCCTGCAGGCTGTGTGGCCATGGCCAGTGCACACCCTCTGTAAGCACTGCGAAATAGCTCCAGGCTCTAAGATCTCCCCTCAGCCTCCAAACTGGACTCTGATGTTACTGTTTAATAACAATAGTAAGATTTAAGCATATTGATCACCCCAGTGTTTCCTGGGTAGTGTTGGCCAGGGCTGGCCCTGCAGAGGACATGGAACTGGAGGAGAGACAGACCAGACCTGGCTGAGAAAGAGCTGGACAGAGCGAGGATTCCTCCAGGAATGACCTAGCCAAGTGTCACCGTGACCCACGTTTAGCTTTTTTGTTTTCAAGAAGCAATACTCATTGAAGATCTGTGGCCAGAAAAATAACCTTTATTTCTTAACCTTTACCAGTGTGTTTTTTGTAAAAGAGATTCCTCCTTCTCTAGATTTCTCTGGTCACCCCCGCCAGCCATCCTTTCTGGGGGTGATGCTTATTCCGCCCTTGGCAGTCATTCGTAGGTCCCTACCAAGAACCAACAGGTAGACCTCCTGTGCGCTCACTGAGCTGTGCACCCTGTGTACTCAAGGCAAGGCTCCTCCTTACCACAGCGCCAAGTCTAGCAGCTTACAGTGAGTACATTTAGTTCACTGCCCCTATAAGCCTTCTTCCCGCTGCCTCGGAGACCCAGGTTTGACTTGATTTCCAAAGGGCAGTGTGCTCTTTAGGGAGTGCAGTGTTTGTCCTGAGCTGTGGGGGCACTATTTCCCACCGCATGTGTGCCCAGCAGGGGCGCAATCCCGGCTGGTAAAGAGCTGGTAAGTTCCAGAAGCATCATATCAAACAAAACTAAGTGGACTGCATTGCTGCTGGGACTGTTCAGAGAGGATTAGGAGAGTAGTTTCCCTGATTGTTGGACCACATGTCTCTGCCGCACAGAGTGACTAGTGCGACAGATTTGAGAATATCTCTGGGGCCACCTTCCTGTCTAACCTTTGGAAAGACAAGGCTCACTAAATTTGTGTAAATGCTGATCCTTTTGCCAAACATGCCGAGCTGTTTACCAACAGGAAGCTGTGTCTGAAGCTGTGCTTTCACCCGGAAGCCTTGCGCAAGCCCGAATCCTCCGAGGACCTCCAGGGTGCCATGCTCCAGGATGCTTGTGCAACCTAGGGCCTGCCCTCCTTTCCGGAATCCACTGCGGGAAGACGGAAGGGGGATGGGAGCAGATGGTTCACACCGGACAGTTCATGAGTGGCTTTTGTTCTTCCATACCCACCCCCAGATTTCGTGGTTCACCAGACCTTGCCCTACCAATCAGTGTCCGTGGATACGTTCAACTCCAAGAATGACGTGTACGTGGCCATCGCGCAGCCCAGCATGGAGAACTGCATGGTGCTGGAGTGGGACCACATTGAAATGAATTTTCGGAGCTATGACAACATCACAGGTGCGCTGAGCTGTCCTCATCAGAGGTGCGACCTGATTAGCATGGCCTCGAGGAAAGCGCTGTCGCTGTCCTATGTCTAGAGCTGGGTGCTCTAAGGTGGCCAGAAGTGGGGAGCACATTCTGTTCATAGTCACTCCAGGGTGTCCTGGCATGGCCAGTTATCGGTGATGCCGCATGGAGGAGGTGACCCTGTTTACTTTTGGGGAGCCCTTTGACAACAGTGGGCAGTGAGAGGCCTTTTGGAAGGGGTGAGAGTCGCCCTGAGAAGCCCTGATCCAGCACAGCTCTGGAGGCCTGTCTGCCTCAGCTTCTTAGGAGCAAAACCAGGTCTTTGACTTTTGTTAAGCTGACTGACTAAGGTGCTAAGACGAGCTGAGCGAGGTGGTGCTGTAATCACAGAATTCTGGGAGGCTGAGGCAGGAAGATTCTAAATTCCAGCCCAGCCTGAGAAATTCAGTGAGACTCTGTCTCAAATCAAATCAAAAAACATTGAAAAAGCCTGGGGATCTAGTTCAGGGCAAGTTTCTTGGGTTCAATTCCTAGTATAACAAGATAATAAAAACTAACACACACACACACACACACACACACACACACACACACTGTAGCTTGTTCTTGCCAGATCTAAGTGATTACTGATTTCTTTAATAAGCACATATAAAATAAGAATAAACAGATCCCTAAATTCAGGTCTCTGGGACCTCAATGCTTCTTTCAACACTGTTATGGGATCCCAATGTCTTAGTGATACCATACAGACTGCTTGCTTGCTTTTTAAATAAGCAGAATTAAAATCAAAATAATCTTTTAATCGGCTATCCAAGGGCAATATGGATGCTGACTTTATAAACAGTGCCACCCCATGTTGGAGGTCTCTGTCCAGAAGGGCATTGTGGTGTCTGGGTAGAAGTCTTGGGGCTGTCTCTGCAGCAGGTTCAGGGATGTGAAGGATCAGAGGGCGTCAATCCGCTCGGGGGAGAAGAGTTCTAATGAGCTTGGCCTCCTGGCCGGAGAGGGCTGGACACACCTCAGGAGCCTGGGAGATGCCATTTCAGACGAGCCATTGCCGGTGCTGTGTCTGCCTCACTGGGAGTGGCCGCTCAGAAGCGCAGGCTCTCGTGGGCCTCTGGGGAAGCTGAGGCCCTAGGACAGGGGTGGCTGCTTGTACCATGGCGTCTCTGACAGGTTCCCCATCTCTGCCCCAGGACCCCAGGTGTGGGCCTGGTAAAGGCGAGAGGGCATCGAAGCAGGGACTTTCCACATCCGAATGATTTCTGCTTCCTTTTTCCTGCCCTCAGGTGATGGTTGAAGGGCAGCCTGGGCTCGCTTGTCCCTTCTTGCTCCCCAGGAGAGGCAAGGGCAGCCTTTCAGCGCCCATGTTAGCTGTCATTCTCTTCTTTCTTCCTTCCCTCCCTTTCTGTCTCTTTTCTTCCTCCCTCTTTTCCTCCCTTCCATTCCTCCTTTCCTTCTCTTTTGTGCTACTGGGGATCCAACCTAGAGGTGCTCTAACACTGAGACAGGGTTTTGGTAAGTTGCCCAGACCTGCTTTGAATTTGTGATCCTTCTGCCATAGCGTCCTGAGTAGCAAGCCCATGCACACGCATGTGTGTGCATGCGTGCATGGGTGTGCATGCGTGCACATGCGTGTGTGTGTGTGCGCGCGTGCATGCAGTGGGCCAGGTTGGTGCAGGTGCAGGTTTATCTCACTGGTAGTTCCCACAGGCCTCTGGAGCTGTGGCTGAGGGTTGCCTGCCCACGGTGGGGGTCACAGCCCTGCTCTGCAGAGCCGGATGGGTCATGGGTCGAAAGGGCACAGATGCCCTGCGCTGTGTGTTGGGAAGCGTGCGTGGTCTGGGCCTGGCTCCCTGTCCGTGCCGGGGAAGTGGATGCGGCTCTGTGACTGAGCACTGAACCCCCAACACAGCTTTGCGGGGACGAGGTCACTGTTCGCTCAGGGACAGAGCCTGGGATCTGTCGCTGTCCTGTCGGGCTCCTCCCATCGGAACCCACAGAGCAAGTTGGATAAAGACCTGTGCTTTCGGGAGGCTATAGGAAGAAATAACTAATGTATAATAAGTACTAGAGGAAAGCATGCTATGGAGGAAGTGTGGGGAGAGCTGGACTTGGGGATGGAGACTGCGGTAAAGGCAGCACTGGCCTCATTAAGTTGGCAGCTGAAGAGGCCTGGGAACAGGGGTGGTCTTCACAGAGCAGAGGGACGTTCCAGGCTGAAGGCCAGAGGCGGGAAGTGCCTCCCCAGCACGAGGACCACCCAGGAGGCAGGAACCAGTGAGCAATGTGACCCAGGGGACAGGTGCAGTCGAAGGTCATGGCAGTCAGAGGCTGATCGTGGGGCTCTAGGGTCCTGGGAGACCTTGGCTGTTGTCCCCGAGTGCTCTGTACAGCAGGGACGTTGTGGGAAGCAGCTGGTGTCGGGGCAGAAGTGGGAGCTGAGCACCCTGATCAGAGGCAAGCTGGGTGGCCTGGAGCCCCTGTGTCCCAGCCACGGTGGTAGGGCATTCAGTGCCCATGATGTAGGTAGTGGAGTAGGGCTGGGCAGTGGGATATGGGAGTGGGCATAGCCATATGTCGGGGATGGGTGTGGTTGGCACCACTGAGCGGCCTTGGCCAGGGCCAGAGTTGCAGCTCGGCCTGCTCTCTAGGGACTCTTCACCCCTCAGTCTCCAAGTTAAATCTGAGTTGAAAGCACTCACCAGAACCCAGGGATGACGCAGAGCTCAGAGCGAGGCTGGGGAAGGGGGTGTGACAGGTGCCTATGGTTCACCCTGGCATCAGAGGGCACCTGCAGCTCCGGGATAAACCAGGGCACAGCCTTGGAGCCACTTGCCTTGAACCAGAGAGAGAAGGGTGGGAGATGTCTTCGCTCCCTGGGCCTTGCATTCCTCGTTTGGCCATAGCAGGGATCCCAGATTGCAAGGTAGGACAGGGTTTTCTCAGTGCCCGAAAGATGGGCTCCAGCAAATAAGAGGGGCACCTGCTCCCCCACTGGGTAACCATGGTGTGAAAGGGGTGGCCTCAGCTGTCTGTCTGTCTTCTCTAGGGAGAGAGAAACAACGGCCATGTCCTCACCAAAACTGGCTCTTCCTTCTAGTTCTGTCTGTGTCTCTTCTCAGCTTATCTACTTTGAGTCGATTTTGTTTGCCCTGTGATGTCTGCATGTTGTATGTATTACACACATGCACACACGCACTGATCATTGATGTTCCTGATGACTCCATAGGCTAAAAATGCTCACCTGGACAGAGGTATTAGGGAGCATCTTCAAGAGAGGAATTCTTTAATTCTTTCTGTCCCACGCGGCCCTCAGCTGACAGGCTGCACTCTAGGACCCCTCTGGGCAGCGGGGTTACCTCACAGTGAGGCTGCTCGGGAGGAGACAGGAGCGCAAGCTCTCAGTTGGTGTTGGCAGGACGGAAATCCTGGCAGCTTTTCAAAAGCAGTTTGGCAGTTTATGTCCAAAAGCCTTAAAAATATGCATACTTGCCCCAGCAGTTCTGACATTTAACAACATAGCCAGATGGTTTCTAAACATGTTATTTAACAACACATTAAAGAAGATACATTATTTAACAGTAATGAAAATCTAGAAACAACTGCAATGTCCAACAGTAGGGGATTAGTTAAATAAAATATGGAGCATCCATGCAGTGGGATACAGTGTAATGAGAGAAAAGAATCTGGCTGTAGAAAATTCCATCACCTGGGAAACATGTTTGCAATAGAGTAGTCAGGTAACAAAAAAAAAAGAGGTTCTAAAAGCATGGGTATAGGGCTTGGGATTTAGCTCAGTGGTTCTGGCACCTGCTTTGCAAGTGCAAGGGCCTGGGTTCAATTCCCAGTAACTGCATACATCAAAGCAGGGCCCAGTGACTCACGCCCACCATCAGTCAGTACTACACACCGCAGTGCCAGGCATGGTGGCTCACGTCTGTAATCTCAGTACTTGAGTGGGAGAGGCAGGAGGATTGCTGAGGTCAAGGCTTGCCTGTGTTACATTGTCAGCTCAGGGCCAGCCTGACAAAGTGAGACTCTGTCAAAAAAAAAAAAAAAAAAAAAAGCATAGGTGTCGTCCACACCCCATTCAAAAGAAGAAGAGGGGGCTGGGGATGTAGCTTAGTGCCATGTGTCTAGATTTAATATATAGTACTACTAAGAGTAACACCTCCCCCAAGACCCCAAAAGAAACAAAAATCTCCACAAAATCGTATTTAATTTTGTGTATAAAGATTAAACAAATATATCAAGATAGTGTTATTTTGTGTTTGCAGAGAAGATGACTTTTATTTTCTTTGAGTCTTATGGTACTTTGGTGGTAAAATATAGACTGGAACCAGATTATCTGGGTTTGAATTGTACCAGCACCAACTAACTGTGTGGCTTTGTCTAAGTTGCCCACCTTCTCGGCGCTCAGTTTCATCTTTTATAAGATGTAAACGCTGCCAAGAATTGTGGCTTCCTGTGATACTGGAGTGAATGTACATGAAAGTTCTTAGAATTGTGCCTGTTCCTCAGTACCCAGTTTGTAAGCTTTAGCTTTATTAATTTCAAATTTTGCTTTAGTGAATATTCAATAGTTTTATACCCAGAAAAACAGTATAGTAGTTTGTCTTAAACAAAGGAAAGGTGTTAGATCCTTCTGAGAAGCCCAGAAGAGAAGGAAAAGAGGAAACGCCGCCCTGAAGCCATCTGCACTCTGTGCCCAGTTAATCCTCGGCAGATTTCAGGCAGTTGTCCTGGAAGCGGAGGTCAGTCGTCTTTCAGATCTGGATGCTTCTCTTGCCCGCTGTGGGCCTGGAGTGGTATGGCGGGGTGAGGCCCCAGTTGGGGTAGGGCAGATGGTAAGGGAGCCAGAGAAGAGGCAGCAGCGACCCCTGGATCCTTTTTCTGCAGAGTTCGTGTGGCCCCCTGAACGAGGTCACTCGAAGTGTAGCTAGTCTGTAGGCGTGTCTGTGGGCGGGACTCTGTCACGAATAATGGCCATACTGATTAACTGCATCATCATATCCTACAGGATTAGAAAGTATTCCTCTTTAAAGATATCAATTTTTAATACGTTTTCATCAACAAATAAAATTGTATATATTCTTTCCCTATGAGGTGCTTTGAAATATGTGTACAGTGCAGAAGACCCATGTCAAGCTAATTAACATATATTTATTGACCCCACACATTCACAGCTCTTTGGAATTTGCACCTGACTAAAGACTTTGGAGCCCCCCACAACCTCATGCCCATTTTTTTACAGAGACACGTTTTTAATAGAGTTTTGAAAAAAATTTAAATTACAGTAAAGTACACATCACATAAATTTACCATCTTGACTGTGTTTGGTGTGCTGTTCTGTTGTGTTGGGTACAGCTGTACAGCTCAGCCTATCTCCAGAACTCTTCATTCTCTACCCACTCAACAGCAACCCCTCAGGCTCCTCCGCCAGCCTCTGGCAACGATCCTTTCATTTTCTTGCTCTACACTTCTGACTATTTCATATGAATAGACTCATGTGGTATTTGCCCTTTTATGGTGGCATATTCCCTCATCACACTGTCTGCAGGCTCACCCATGTGGTAGATGTGTCCGAGTTTTGTTCCTTTTCAAGGCGAGGTGATATCCCTCACATTTTCTTTATCTGTCAGCCTGTCCGTTGATGCTAGGCTGCTTCACTAGTAGCATCTATTATAAATACTGCTGCTCTGAACGTGAGTGTCTTAGTCTGTGATGGGACTGGACCCCATGGACTGGATGGCTTGAAAACAAAAGAAATTTATATCTCACAGTTCAAAGACCAAGACACCAGCAGATCTGGTTTCTGGTGTGAGGCCCCATTTTGCCCCTGTGATGGTGGAGAGCGCTCTCTGGCATGTCTTATAAGGGCACTGGTCCCTTCCTGGGACTCTGCCCTCATGACTTCGTTATCCCCAGAGCTCCACTTCCTAAACACCATCACTTTGAAGATAGGTTCAAAGTAAGAACTCCGGGGGGACAAAACCATTTGGCCTCCAGCGTTTGGTGTGCAGGTATGCTTTTGCATGGCTGCTGTCAGTTCCTTGAGAGTAGAATTACTGGGTCCCATGTTTAATTTTCAAAGAGCTGCTGCTCTGTTTGCCCTCAGACCATCCCTGTTCCACTGTGGAGGCCTCTGCATGGCAGCCACACTGACCCCTGTCTTTCTCTTGGAGCGCAGGCCAGTCCATCGTGGGCTGCAAAGCCATCCTCATTGACGACCAGGTCTTTGTGGTGGTGGCCCAGCTCTTCGGCGGCTCTCACATTTACAGATACGACGAGAGCTGGACCAAGTTTGTCAAATTCCAAGACATCGAAGTATCTCGCATCTCCAAGCCCAATGACATCGAGCTGTTTCAGATCGACGATGAGACCTTCTTTATCATTGCTGACAGCTCAAAGGCAGGGCTGTCCACAGTCTATAAGTGGAACAGCAAAGGCTTCTATTCTTACCAGTCTCTGCATGAATGGTTCCGAGACACGGATGCGGAGTTTGTCGACATCGATGGGAAATCGCATCTTATCCTGTCCAGCCGTTCCCAGGTGCCCATCATCCTCCAGTGGAATAAGAGCTCCAAGAAGTTCGTCCCCCATGGTGACATCCCCAACATGGAGGACGTGCTGGCTGTGAAGAGCTTCAGGATGCAGAATGCCCTGTACCTTTCGCTTACCCGCTTCATCGGGGACTCGCGAGTCATGAGGTGGAATAGTAAGCAGTTTGTGGAGGTCCAGGCACTGCCCTCCCGGGGTGCCATGACCTTGCAGCCCTTTTCTTTTAAAGATAATCACTACCTGGCCCTGGGGAGCGACTATACGTTCTCGCAGATATACCAGTGGGATAAAGAGAAGCAGCTGTTCAAGAAGTTCAAGGAGATCTACGTGCAGGCGCCTCGTTCCTTCACTGCTGTCTCCACTGACAGGAGAGATTTCTTTTTTGCATCCAGTTTCAAAGGGAAAACAAAGATATTTGAACACATCATTGTTGATTTAAGTTTGTAAAGGTGTGATGGGCGAGATTTAAAAAGACTATGTAGCATTAGTTCTCACAGATGACCAAGAAGAAGTCAAATAATAACATGAGCCAAGCTCAGAGCTCTGAAGTTCCACTTTAAAATGCACTGGGGAAATAGATGTTTTCAAACTTTTAGGGTTCACATTTTAACCAGGGATTGCATTGAATGGCTAACTGCATGATTTGCCCATTTTGTCCTTTACAAAGGCACTTGGTAGCCTGTCATTTCCAAGAGAAAGGTGTAGCATTTACTTGAATCATCTAGAAAATAATGTGCTTTTTCTTTCCTTTTAATGAGGAAGGAGAAAACTGGATAAGATGGAATAGTTCTTTTAATGAAATAATAGTGATAATAATAAATAAGTAAACCAAGCCAAACCTATGGACACTTCTCATTCCATTTTAGCAACCTTCTTGGGTAAGAACTGTTAAAGCTAAAGTCAGTGGAAAATATTTGCTGATGAGTAGTTGAAATATCTCAGAGCACTCACCGGTGCTATTCTGAGCCAACCTGGTTTCCTGAAAGTAACACCCAGCCTTCCAGAATGTTCTGTCCTACCAGAATCTTCCTTCTTTGGTTGGCGCATGTGAGTGGATGCCCGTCATGGATGTGTTCACAGCCTAATGTTTGACATTGCTTCCTCTTCCACAGAGAAAACACTCCGGCGACACATGTCTAGGCCGGCATGGGCTCCAGGCCCAGCAGTGAGACAAAAGAATGTTTCCCCCTCAGTGTGCACTTCAAAGCTGGCCCTCACGCTGGCCAGAGCTGCAGCGTCCGTTTGATGTGCTCTGTGACTCACCTGCACCCCTGAACCCAGCCTTTGAGTTTGTGGGTAACCAGCAGACAGACCAAAGACTGAATGGTGCTTTCTATTCTGTCCTTCAGAATACCTGTGACATGCAGCAGGTATTGCCATCTGATGTGCATTTGGTAGGCTCTTTCCAGCTGAGATTTGACAGAGACAAAGGGGACTTGACTTGCCCAGATCACAGTGTGCTTTGAAACCCAGAGGAGGCCCTTTGATTTGTGCATGTCTTTGCCCTCTGGACAACTTAATATTTCAAGTAATTGAACAGCACTAACCTTAAGCTTGCCCACCTGCCTACCTCTCCCTACCCACAACAGTCCTGCTTTGTTGAGTTCCTAGTGCTGCTGCAGCTAGCACCAAAGGGGCTGGAAGGCGCCAAATCCCAAGCAGGCTTCCTGTAATGGGGGCTCACCTTCCTCTACCAGCGTTCTAGCACCAGGCCCCCCTCCTATCCCAGGGCTATGTGCTGGTGGCAGGGCACCCTGTGCAGGACCAGGCTTTCAGGCTGATTGCTGGATACAAATGAGCTGAATCCCAAGACCAAGTCTGTAACTGGGGAGTAGGGCAGGGAGCCTGTTTCAAAATGGAGCTCTGGGTTGACAATAGGAAAGCCCATGGGCTCTGATTTGGCAGAAGTTTCCTAATGGATGTTCTGCCTGGGTAGCTGATTCTTGTCAGAGAAAATGGAGCAAGTGTTTTAGGGTAGCTTTTTAAGGAGTAACCCAGCAAAGTTCTTGGCACGAAAGTGGCACTGTTGCTCTGGATTGTGTGTGATGATGATTATTAGCCACACTGTAGGTCGGTCGCTGTTTTTCTGAAAGTGTGAATGTGTTTTTTGTTTCCTGACTTTAAGCAATGCAGAGTGAGCGGTAAATGGCACTGTTAGGACAGTGTTGGTGTCCCGTCAGCACTCTGGGCCACATTCTGGCACCACAGGCTGAGCTGCTCGCACAGGAGACAGGAGCTTTCTGAGCTTGCTTTTCCACTCTGTTGTGTGCTTGCTTCCAGCTTTTTTACAAAATACCAAGCAAAGCAAAGTTTGTTTTCATTGTTTTAAATGCACAAAGTACTCTTTCTGTTGCTTTCTTGGTTTATTAGAATTGGTGACAAATGCCTACATCTTCACACTGGAGGTTAAAAATGACACATCTCTGCCTTTGCTCCAGATGCAGAGCAGGAACTCTACTCTTCCTGGTGCATGGGACGCTCAGACAGGCTGGACGGACAGACAGACATTTGGCAAACAAAAAAGAGGACAGAGAGACAGTCGTAGCTCTTTCCTGATTCTAGCTACTTACAGAAGAGGCGGCTGGGGTATCTTTCCTCACTTCCGCCATTTTGAAACAAAGCACTTACTTCATAGTGGTGCCTGAAGGGTACAGTTTGGGACTGACCATCCACGCTCACCTTGCCACAACCATTGCTCGGATCTGGAGAACCAGGGAGAACGGTGTTCTGGGCTTAGGTGGGGGAGATGATAGAGTCCAGAGGTGGCATGTGGGGGTAAAAGGAAGATCTTGAGTCAGCAGTGAGGGTTGCACTCAATAGCAATCACATTTTCTTCCTCTTTTTAAAGAAGTTTATGCAAGACTGGAGCCTGCAGTTTGTAGACTCTGGGAAGAGGTGTTTGTTCTGTCCAACTTAGCACAAGAGCATAGATGTTCTTGGCACGAGGAGACAGGAGCTTTGCTTCATTAATCTTACTGCTCCATCCCAAGGCACCCTGAGGTTTTAAGCAGTTTCTGGAAGACGCTATCTTCTAGTAATAATGTAAAACAAAAACCTCAACTGAACCATAATGCCAAAAAAAGCCAAGAGGCACGAGGGCTCATCCTGTTCCAGAAGGACAGCCCTCACTTCTCCCTTCCTTCCTGTCACACATTGCTGGGCATCTGTCCTTTACAATCACCTGATTAGGCTCCTGGACTCAGCCCTCCACAAAGCCATGCACTCCAAGGCCCTTGCTCAAAAGCAAGGTCCTGCGTCCATCTCCACAGGGCAGGAATATATCTCTCTGACAACTCCAGAAACCACTCAGAGGCAAAGAGCAATGTGCTCCTGGGTGGGGTCAGGATCATCTTGCATTTCTGCAAAGCTGTCTATTATCCCACATCCCTTTGTGTTCATCTCATCTGCCATAATTCTTCAGCCTACTGGAGGGAGAACGTGGTTCTAATTTCAAAGGGAAGAAAGCCATGGAATGGAAATAGATCACCTGCCTCTGGTTATCTGGTTGTGTGTGGCAGTTAGACCTTCTCCTCTGAGCAGCAGGCATTGCCTTTTCCTTCTGTGACACTCTCCTGTCCCCTCCCAAAGACTTTCACTATCATTATATTTCTGAGCATAGCAACACCTTAAGATTAAAATGCAACAAAATAAGCACGGTCAGAAGGAAAAATAGCCAAATGGACACCATTCAATAATTGGTCCATTTAATGATGAACAGACTTTCCGGGACTGCTGTGACATGCAAGGAAGGGTCTCCCTCATGACACCCTTTGAGAAATTTCAGATAATTTTCTATTGTTCTAAAGAGGATATCCAGTTGGCACCGTCCAACCTGCTCCCACATAGCCACAGCATGAGTGGATGGACTGAGGTTTGGCCAGATCTCCTTCTTGTCACAGCTTCCACCAGATAAACAAAATGAGTTTTGTGAGAGAGAAGTTAAAACCCAAATGCACCAGCGATGATGAATCGATCCGGCCTGTGTCAGCCTGGAGGGAGCTTGTGGAACAGGACAATGTTGCATTTTTCTTTTCCATGGAGTGAAAGGCTGGGTATTTTTAGCAAGGAAATTAGTGCAGGATGCTGGAGGTTTGGCTGCTGGCGTGATGGAAGGTTCTCTGGCCTGAAGTCTAATGAAACAGGGAAGACTGGCTGAAGGTTCGCACCCCTTTGCATGCTGCCAAAGACCAATCCCCTTAGCAGGCTGCTCGGGTGTTCTGCCGTGGTGCTAGCCTCCACTTTGCAGCTTTGGGAGAAAGTCCCTGGCTCAGATGGTGGCCACAGCATCCATTCAACTGTGCACGGGGCCAGGGGGGTGGGGTGTGTGTGTGTGCAGCAATCCCATTGCAGTGAGAAAGGTAGTCCGGATTTGAGGTGCCATGGAAAGGGAAAGGGCAGAAATGCAGGGCAGGTGGCTGGGGGGAAGCTGTTTTGGGGAAGTAGAAATTAAACTGGAAGAAAAGAAAAAATGATCATGATTTTCTTTGTTGCAACCAGGCAAGCAGAGTGTAGAACGGCCAGGCAAAATAAAGCATCCTGAAGGTTACTGGAAATTACTCATTGTGATGTTTATTAAACAGGACTTACACTTCCAGGCTGCTGAGCTCAGAACTTAGGCCCTCTTCCCACTGCATACCTTAGCTTGTATGAAGCCAAGCCATCTTTTTCTAGTAGAAAACTATGCATTCCCTACCCATCCTTCTGACTATCAGGAAGGTATAAGAACTGTGATAAAATAGGCCAATATGCCATTTGGCACTGTTTTTATGTATTTTAAATGCATAACTTAGGTAAAATAAGACTAGTTTGTATGTGTATTAAAAATAAGTTTTGCAGTATGCAGACAACCGTGGATGTATCTGAAGCTGTGTACATATGTATATTTAGCATTTTTTGGTAAATAGAGTTAACATGATATGCCTCTTCATTCCATCCGTTGTGTAAGCCTGTTAATAAAAGGTAATTTGTGCTTAATGTAGCATTGATCTCTGGTCTGCTTGAATACGGGTATGTCCACTTGGGGCACAGAAGGAGAGGGACCTCGTGAAGGGCTGTGGGGGTGGCAATATCTTCATGGCTCACTTCTGTTCAAATAGAAGATGGGCTTTTTTACTTAGAAACCAAAAGGTCTTGGAAACAGTTGGCATATTCCTCCCCTTGACCTGGGTCTCCTAGTCCTGAGACTGAGAAGAACGCTGGGTATCCTTGTGTGTCTTCTCATTCTGCAAACTTGGCAGTAGGAGGAGAGATTGCTAGATCTCAGTGATGGGGTTGAACCTTGACCACCTTGAGGGTGACACTTCTGATCCCCTTCTGGGATCTACCAGGCACTTGGTGAGTGTGCAGGAAAGATTTGCTGCATACATCTTCCTCTGAGATGCACTGGCTGAGTTGGAGAAGGAAGCATCGGGACCCCGAATTACACAGGGTGGTGTGTGAGCTGTGTGGCAGGGCTCTGGTGTGCTGTGGGACTTTCTAAAAAGCGTGACAGCAGAGTGCTGGCTCTCGTGTGACTTCTGATCCAGTTAAAAAAGTCCTAACTATGTGAAGCTGTAGTTAACAATATGAGGTAATGAGCACCAATTGGGGTGATAACTAAGAATTTAATGCCGTGTTGGCCTGGGAGCAGTTGGATTTTTTTGTGGTCATGTAATAAAGTGCCACCGGTATAGTGGGTTTAAAACAACTCCTGTCACCAGCTCAGGGTTCTGAAGGCTGAAGTCAGACACAGAACAGGGGGCTCTTCTGCTCAAGGCCTCACCTGGCTGCACCAGGGGGCACATAAAGATGAGATCAGGCTGAGCTCATCATCAGCTGGGACTCAGCAAGGGGAAGGGCTGGTTTCCCCTCATTCGGGTTGTTGGTAGGAGGCATTTCCTTGTGATTTTGATGTTTTCTTTCTGGCTACAGGCCACCAGCTTTTTGCAGCTCCCAGAGGGCACTCAAGTTCCTTGCAGTATGGCCTTCTACACAGGTCCTCTGACAACTTCACGCTTAGCTTCTTCAGACCACCCAGAAGTGACCTCCTATTCCCCTTACCCTGTTGTATTAGCTTGAAGCAGGTCAAAGATTCCACCCTTGCTCAGGGGAAGATTATCAAAGGACATGAGCTGTAGGCCTGGGAAGTCATGCATGGTGTGTCTAATGCAGGCACCAGGCCAAGAGACCAGGCGCCCAGCTGTTCAGAATAGGTCCCAACCATCACCAGCGATTTAGCTGGACCCAGAGGACTGGATGCTGTGAGAACAGGATATGAGTCCCCAGAAGGAAAGTCTCTGCGGGCAGGGAAATACCCCTTTGCCCAGGATAGAGAGGAGGCCTAGTACCTTTAGTCTTAATCACTTTTCTGGTTGCTGGGACAATGTACATGACATTTGCAATTAAAAGGAGAGGTTGATTTTGGTTCACATTTTAGTCCAAGTTTAGCTGGTTCCTGGGCAGTACAGCCTAGCCCAGGAGTATGGCAGAGGAATAGTTGCTTACCTCATGGTAGACAGGAAGAGAAAACATCAGGAGAGGAACTGAGAAGGAAACTACAATCTTCCTGGATGCCTGATGACCTGGCTCTTCTGACCAGGTCTGACTTCCAACAGCAAGTCAGCAAGTGCCCCATGATCCAGTCACCTTCTAAAGCTCCCGCCTATGATCACATGGGGGGACTGGATGTAAACTACACTTCTGTTTTTATTTCACCATTCAGTCATTGCTTATGTTTGTAAAGAAGTGCAGAGAACTACTAGGTGGAAAACTGCAGTTGGGAGCTCACTTGTAAGGCTGAGGCCAGTCCTAGTATCTCTGTGGCTTTGCCTTGGACCTTGAGGACACTGTAGGCAGCCAGACCTAATGAGGCAGGGTGCCTCCTTCACTCCTGAGAGTGCTAATGGAGGTCTACCCGTCTGAGAAGAATTGCAGGCACAGTCATGAGTCACCTTCATTGATCACCTGTCCTTACAATTGGCTTCTTACCTGCCTCCCAGACAGGACAACCTTTTACTAACCAGGATCTAATTGGCACAAGTGACTTTTTCCAACAAATTGGTGGCAGAGGTGAGACAAAGGCCGCAGATGAGGCCCACCTCCTGGCCCCGGCTCCAGGCAGCCTCTTGTTAAATGTGAACTTTTGTCCCTGCCTATGCCAGACACCAAACAGAGACAGTGTGGCAGAAGGACTGACAGGGGTTGAGACACTGGCCCAGATTCCCCGCGCTGGCCCGTCTATGTCCTTGCGCACAGCTCTGGGATCTGCTCCAGGAACTTCTGGAAGACAGGAACAGCACAGTGATGCTCCCTCGGCATTCCAGGAGACGACTGTTAGGGCAGGGAGAAGCAGGGCTGGCCTGCTGTGCCCCACTGCATACCACCCTTCATCTCCTACATGCTGCAGAGAGTGGAGCAGCGTCCCTATGCAGGGCTGAGAGTTCTCAGCTGGCGCTGCCAGCCTGGTTTGTGGTGCCTCCCTGACTGCTCAGAATAGTTGTGCAGCCAAGGGCCTGGGAAAGCTGGGCTTTGGCTTCTCTCTCACTGCCCCAGGCCCCTCTCTGCTTCTCCTCACCTATATATAAATTCTTGACACATGATAGCATCTTGCTTCATACATCAGGTGAAAATCCCAGTCTACTTTTTCACTTGATTCTGCTTAGCTAATTCTGAGTTTGCATTATGTAAACAGCCTTGTATGGTTACAGACAGTGCAACTCTTCAGGAAGATAGAGACGCATTTAATAAATGTTTTTTGACATTTTACACATGGTGGAAATTCTCAGGGTGAGTGGATTGAAGCTGAATAAATAATATGAGCCACATAATCCAGCCTCACCATGTGTAACGCTTAATGAGATAATCCTCAAACCAAACGGTAAAGACAAGTAATTCCGATTTTCCCAGTGGCCCTGAGAGATGGGAGAGCCTGCTCCTAACCACCTATGAGCTGCTTCTGTCATCCAGTCTCCCAGCCTACTGCTCCCCAGCTACTGGCAGTCAGCAGCAGCTCCCAGGCCTCAGGCTCCCTCTTCCTGAGGCTTCACAGTCACCATCCACCCCAACCTGGCTTTTCCCATTTCTTACCTTCCATTTCCCTGGGAAGATGATATAAAGATGTGTGGGCACTCATGTATTTTAATCCCACTATTGCCAAGGAAGTAAATTGAAGTTTTGTCTCTTCCTGCTTCTGCCCTTTTTTACCATGTTGCTTGGGGATAGGGGTTTAAAAGTGGTTCACAGATTCTTCAATGCCCCTCCTTTCAAGGGGTAGAGGCTGATTTCTTGTCCCTCAAGGGTGAGCTGCACTAAACAGCTTGCTTCTGGAAAGTAGAATGTGGAAGAAGTGTAAGTATATGGCTTCCCAGAATAGGCCTCAGAGGATATTTAGCCATCCTTCTTTCTTATTCTTTGATTCTCAATATGAGGAAGGCCAGGCATCATGGTCTGGCTGTTGAGAAACCCACATGGAAGGAACTGAGGCCTCTGGCCAACAACAGGCATCCCATGAGGAAGCCATCTTGGATGCGGACATGGCACCATTTTGGATATGGACATATTAACCATGTCAAACTTTCAGGTGACTGCAAATCTGGCCTCATTTAACATCATGAACAATTCTGTGCTACTGAGGTACTCCTAGATTCCTGATTCACAGAAACTTTGTGAGATAATAAGCACTTATGGGCTTAAACTGCCAAGATGTAGAGGAATGTTAGTAGTAATGGATAACTAATACACTACCATTTTTCTTGGCTGGTAGGAATGTTGTCACTACTAAATGTATCCATTAGTTTGAGATGGTTTCAAAATGAACACACATACTTGCCACACCCTGCCTCTCCCTGTCACCATCGCACACAAGGGATGCATACTCACATTTAAGGGAAAAATGCTATTTCCAGAAATAATTTAAGCTCAGGTGGCTATGTACTTCATGAGTAAACAATTATATTGAAATCAAAATGAGAAGATGTTCAATTTAACTAGAAAATTGGGGTTTTTAAAGGGCAGAGTCTGAGTGGAATTGGATGTGGAAGAGGAGGGCTATCGCGTCAGCTTCCTGTCAGTCCCAGGTACGTGTCTCAGTGACAATGTGGCCTTCTGGCTTGTATGTTGGGCTTGTGTCCAGTCATGAGGAAGATGAGGATGCTCTGAAGACGTGCTGGTGTTTATGTCTAGGTGCCTCCCCCAAGAGTCTCCCAAGCTCTGAGGGAAGGGCTTTTAGAATATGATTGAAATATGGCAGTGACTTGCTGTGAGGAGGAGGGTCTGGCTAGAGATGTATCCCTGGGGGCATTATCTAGACGAACCTATCTCCTTCCCTGGCTCCTGCAGAGCTGCTTTCTCTCTCTGCTTCCTGAGCACACGATGTGTGAGCATCTTTCCTCTGCCAGACCCTCCTACCGTGACTTCCTGCCTTCCACCCAGGCATCCATGGGCTCAAACATGAGCCATCTAAACCCCTCCTCCTTGAAGTTCTGTGTATCAGGCATGGTGTCCCATGGATGAGAAAATGACTGAGACAACATCTAAGGCAACGCATAGGCCTCCATCAAGTGTCTGTCAACTCCTGAGCAGGAGGTAAGCCTGTCACAGTCCCTTCTCAATGTGCATACAATGCCCCCTGAAAAGAAGGGGGAACATTAGCATGTCATCTTTACTCCGGATAAGGGGTACATGGCACATTTCGAAAGAGTCATCCCCCCAAAAATCTGGTGACAAGTCTGTAGCATAGATGAACAAAGACCCCTTTGCCCGGTGCAGGCAGACAAGAGTGGTAGCTCTTCCATCTTCACTGGCTCTCACATCAAGACGCCTCACCTTGTCAGGGCTAGAGAAGGTGAGGCCCAGAGGACCGGCCAGGAATTTGGTGGCCCAGCGCTGGGCTCCATGCATGAGGAAGGAAACGCGGGGACAGAGAGCCTCTTCCAGCCAATGTCAGCTCCTCGGGACAAAGGGAAGCTTTGCTATCCTCGAGCAGCTCTGCGGATCTCCAACTCCCTAACTCCTAACTCTGTTTACAAGGGAAATATATTTTTCACCACTTGGGAGAAAAATATTTTTTATATGAAACAAGCCCTTAAAAGGGAATCTGGCAGCAGCTAGAGATGCGACTGCAGTTCAGGTGATGGGGCAGGAGCTGGCACTGCGGAGCATGGCCCACTTCCTCTGCACGATGTTCCTTTCCTCCTTTTTATTTGCTGCTTTATCAGCTTTGCACATTGCAGAGCCCTGACGAGAGTGAAACACAATGTCCTTCTGGGGGCCCGAAAGAAGCAGGTCAGCTTTACATTTCTCTCAGTAACAGAAAGTCAGGAGAATTTCCTGGTATTCGGCGTTCTCCGCCAAGTGGAGTATCCGCTCCGCTTACTAAACGCGAGGCCCCTCCCACCTGTGTTTCTGCCTGCACGTTCTGCTGAGCTGGCTTCCCCTCCTCTGTTGACTGGCGTAGCATTTGCATTTTCTGTCACAATAAATAACCCAGTAAAACCCTCCGATGAGTAGGTTCTAGCCCTGGCTCTTTCTAAGCACTGAATCGCAGACAGTGATTTATAGTCACGAAGGCCAAAAGGAAGGGAAAAGTGGACGCTTGTAAAGGGAAAATAAGCGAGTCCAAACTAACGCTCGCAGAGCTCGGAGTAAATTAAAAGGGAGAACATGGCCTGGGATTTCCTAGTGACTACAGAAGTCGTGGGTGGGGCAGGAAGCTGGGACTAGAGGAAGCTCCTGTTCTTGGGGCTGTGTCCAGTCGGGCCTCATAAATTCTGTGAGGCAGGCCGGATACAGTTCCCATCGCGTGTCATGGGTGAGTCCCTGTGACACCACAGGGTAAAGACTGGTCTGGAGCTAAAGGCCAGCAGGTGCCAACGCCCCGGTTGAACCTGGGAAACTGGGCCAGGGCCTGTGCTCCCACCCCCTCTGCTGCCTGCTCTCTGGTCTGTGCATGCACAGAAAGCCCGGGGCTAGATGCCCATTCTCCTGTGCCTGACTCCAAGCTCATCCTTCCAGTCATCGCATTCCAAGGAAGCATGCGGGTGTGGTAGTGTGGTGGGTGCGCCAAGGCTGGCCCTTTCTGCTACCCATCAGGCTCTCCTTGTGCCACTAGAACAAGAGCAGCCAGGCCCGCATCCAAACCATGTCTGAAGGCCTGAAATCCTTTGGAGCCTGTTGCCCCAACACTCTCATGTTCCAACAGGAGCCATGACCCACACTTGACCATGTGGGGTCACGTGGCCTGCTGGCCAGGTGCAGACCTGGAGCCTCTTGGCCATGCTTGTCTTTAGAGTAGAAGATGTGCACGCATAGCTCCCTTCCCATTTCCAAGATGGTGAAAGCCCATGGCCTCGAGACTCACTGAAACTCAGGGAGGAGACCTGGGCCCAGGTGGGCCTGCCTGTGGCCATACCCCATCACCCTGGTTCTCCTGTTCTCTTCAGTTGGAGCCCTGAAGCAAAATGTGGGCATCTTGAGATGAGGCAGGAAGGTCCACCTTCCAGCAGATACAGCCTCAGCGGATGTGCAGTGCGTTGTGTCTTCTTGTGAAAGTTTCTCCCTCCCTCCCTCTTCCTGCCCTCGGCTGGTCTTTGTGTTACACACTGTGCTGAGTGGTGAGCATGCAGTGTCTGCCCAAAGACGCTGTGTAGAGATGTTTCTATAAGACACTCAGAAAGCAAGTGGTCCACAGAGGGCGCGGGTCACATCCTAAATGTGACTGGCAACACCGTGATCTGTCAGTGTTTGGAGGATTAACTTTTGAGAAGCTAAACAAAGTCATGGAACTTCTCAGCAGAAAAATAACAAAGTTGAAAGACATACTGAGAACCTGCCCTGCTCTATCCTGATTCGATCTCTCTCGTCCCTCGCCCTGGTCATGGCCAGCCCCTCACCAGGCTTCCTGACTGTTTTCCTGACTCTCCCTGGTCTGTTCTCCACTTAGTGGCTGGAGGATCCTGCTAAAGTGTGAGTCAGGTGAGGCAAAGTCAGGACTTCCCACAGTTCACAGAACTCATGCCAGATCTCTGCGGTGAGCTGCAGAGGACACCACAAACACACACACACACACACACACACACACACACACACACACACACACCCTCATCTGCTCATCACCTATATGCTCTGCCCTGCTCACTTGCCCCTAGCCACTTCAGCCTCTTTATTGCTATTACTCAATATTCCCTGGGAGTGGAGGAGCCAATGATGAAATGGACCTGCGTCCTGAATGGCCCTTGGGGAGCAGAGCTTCCCCATGGCCTGGATCAGGCATTTCTGACTCAAGAGCCACTCACAGGTCCCACAAGCATGTATGCTTTCCATATTATTATGTGATTTTAGTGGCGTCCTACACAACTCAACTGCAGAGCACTCAGGCAAGGAGCGTGTTGGGGACAACAGAACCACAGGCCGAGGAGGACATAGTGCTGACTTTGCCCCCTGCTCCAATGCAAATGGTAGGTCGAATCAAAAATATTTTAAAAAATTTTATAACAAAAATTATTTTCCAACAAAGAAGTTTTATTAGTAACAGACATTAGGAATATTATATGCTTTACATGCAGCCCAAGATAATCCCTTTGCTGAGTGTGGTCTGAGCTCCTTCCAGTCGACTAAACCCCTATATCATACTCTGTCCAGACCTTGGCAGAGTGAGGCCCCTGACTGAGCTAAATCTGGCCTTGTCTGTTTTTATAAAGCTTTATTGGAACACAGCCACCAGAACATATTTGTCTTCAACAGGCGGAGCTGCACAGTAGCCTCAGAGGTTCTGTGACCTGCAAAGCCTTCATTGTTTACTAGCTTGTTATAGAAAATGTCTGCTGGTCTCTAAATAAAATACACTTGCTCTTGTCATTTTTCATGTGAAGAAAACAAAGCTCTCCAGTGAAGCAGGTTGTTTGAACGGCAAGTGAATGATCCAGTCGGATTCCAACCCAGAACAGTCTCACTCTTGAGTTCAGACCACAGAGCCCTCGAGAGTGGCCAGACTCCAATGCAGTCTTGTCATTGATGTAGGCGACATGCCCATTGCTATACTTTGGAGTTTTTTCTCTGATTTACCTACTATTTTCCATAGATCTCACCACATGGAATAGTGAGAAACCCGCACCCAGGCCGGCCTAGTAAACTCAGTCTAAACAGACAAGCTAACCAATCTCAGGAGGTCATCCAGACTGTTGAGAGCGAATGCACACGCGGCCTTTTGGGGACCGTCGGAGTCCTTGTGGCGGTGAGTGTAGGGCTGAACGGGTCCTCACACACATGCTGAATCATCTGATGCTGCTGTCCCCTGCCCTGTCCCTATTTTGTCTCTGATATGGGACCACTCAGGTCAAGTTGACCCTATCCAATTGTACTGTGACTTTAGGCTAATGCCTCAGTTTCCCGTCCTCTGAATTGGGGATCAAAATAGTACCTGCCTCACAAGCCTACTTCAAGGATTAAATGTAAGAAAAGGAATAGAAAGCACTTGAACCAACGCCTCATGTTTAGTAAGTGTTTAGTATGAAACAAATGCTACTGTTTTTGGACCAGCCTCATCTGTGGGTTTGGGCCAGTTCCCAGGGTCTTCGGAACTTCCCTGCACAGGCTTCTTCCCCCTGTAGATCCTCTGCTAGCCTCTCGGCATTCCGGGTCACCTGGCTTAGGCACATAACTGCATGCTGAGTTTCAAAGGGGATGGAGATGCTGTTGTGGCCGTTGTGGTCACCTCCATGGTGCCATGTTGGAAGGCCCACTCAGTGAGCCTCTCTTGGCCACTCTGAGCTTGTCAGTGGCTCTGCAGGGTTCTTCTTCCCCTTGACCTCTGGAGCATAGCTCTCACACCTGGGAACTTGGCTGACCCCTTTCTATTTGGCAAGCTGTCTTCTCCTTCCTCCCACAGCTCCTGGATCAGAAGATGACATCCCATTTCATTTGCCTCACCTACTCTGTCCCATGGAAACACTCTATGATCTAGACAGTCAAATTCCAGTATAATAATGAAACTAAAGGACTTCAGAAAATGCTTCTTTGTGGACAGTGCCTGACTATTGAGGCTGTTGTCTTGCTAAGGAGGTCAAGGCAGCCTCGAGACTCCAGCTGATGAGTGGCCTCTTTTCAGGGTGGAACCTGCCCTGTCCTTTCCCGGGGCAAGTGGGAGTTATCACAGTCCCTTTGGAGAAGCACTCTGGCAGATCCACTAGGTGGGGGTATTGTAGAAGGCAACTGAGCACTAGACGTCTGCTTGGCCTAAATGTCCTCGAGGTCCTTGCTCGCTGAGGGTAAAGGAGTTGGAGTCATGGTTAATGGAGAGCCCAAGACAACCCTGGCTCTGGCATCCAGGTTAGGCTCCTGGGCTCTGAGTTTCTGTCCTCCCACCCAATAGAATGGGTCCAGACTGGGGACTTTGCAAAGCAGGTTCAGCCTCGAGGACTGGCTGGCTGGATGCCCCACCCCAGAGCCCTGCCACAAAGGTGACATGATATACTCACATTGCTTAGCCTCCTGGGCTCGTCCATGGCACAGTGACCAGGAATACGGTGGATGGAGCCAAGCCCATGTCTTTGCTCCCATATGCTTAGCACTGTGTGTCCATGCCTCAGGCCCTTGCCATCCAGTGAAGAGGGGACACAGGGGGCACAGCCTATCTTACCTATAGCTGTAGCCATGCACATGGGGCTCCTTAGAAGGGCTCAGAGATCTCCAAAGAAGCCTGCGTGGTAGCTGGTGGGGAACACACACAGTGTAAATTAATGTGATATAGCCGCAGGAAGCAGCCACAGTTTTAAATACGAACCACAAATTAAAATTCAATTATGCAGGTGTCACAGGCTGTAGTTTGGCCACAGCAATACCTCCTCTCCCAAGGCTCAAATCCGGGTGGCTTAGGGCTCAACCATAGCCGACAACATGATGCAGGAGCAGTGCTGTGACTTCAGGGGCCGCGTCACCAAAGTGCTTTAGGTTTGCACATGGCGTAATAAATGTCCGCAAGCTCAGTGTCTCACCTGGACACTCACCACCGTGGACTCTCTGTGGATCTCAAGTCTGGCCATGGTTGAATGGGATTCTCAGCTCGGGGTCTTCCGTGGATATAGCGGGGGAGCTGGAAAAGCTGCTCCTGTCTGAGGATCCAGTGGGAAAGGACACTTCTAGCACTCTTGGGCTCCTGCAGAATCCCTCTCCTTGTGACTTCTGTCAGTGGGCTGTGGCTGCCCTAGTGAGACTGCGAGGCCCAAAGGCTTGAACACCAGACCTTCTTGTCCTCACATTCTGCAGCCTACAAGTCTGAGGTCGAGGTATAAGCCAGTTAGCTTTGCTCGGAGACCTCTGGCCTTGGCTTCCAGCTGCCCACTTCTCGCTGCATCCCTGCACTGTCTTTCTCCTGTGTGCACAGCCTGAGTCCCTCACTCCTTTTTTATGAGGACCCAGTCACACTGGATGAGGGCCTCCTGCACAGTCTTGTTTGAACTTGGTCACTTCTTTACAGACCCCACCTCCATAACCAGCTCCATGTTTAGGTTCCGAAGATTAGAGTTTTAACATCTGCAGTGGGGAGGGGATAGGGTTCTGGCCATTGCTGCAAGCTCTCAGGAGCCTTCTTTTTAGGGGTACATGATTAGGTAAGGCCTCTTAAGATCATTTCTTTTTTGATGAATTCAGAGTCAACTGATTAGGGACCTTAACTACATCTGAAATAGTGCTAACCTTGCCCACAGAGTGCAGCAGAGTCACAAGAATGACAGCCGCCCCTGTGCCATGGTAGATGGATCAGAGCCAGGTCAGTGTTCCTGCCAGTGTTCCTGGAGGGGACTGTATGCTGTGGAGATGCCCAGGGACAGGAGTCACAGAGACTCCCTCAGCAGTGTCCACTGCAGAGAGGACTATGGCTTCTAACTGTCTCACTGGGACCCTCAGCAAGCACTTGGGAGACACATAAGTGGCCCAACCCAGCCTATGCAGGAAGCCCCTGCAGGGAAACACTATAGAGAGAATCTGCTGCTGCACAGAGAGAGCCGTCCTTCACCCAGCTCCTCTGTAGCTGCTCCAGTCTCCTGTCTGACCACGTGGCAGGAATTCCTGGCAACAGAAGACTTGGAGAGAACAGAGCAAAGATTATTTTAAGTCTGTCTGTTTGAAGACTGTTTGTCCTGTGTTTGTGTGACAAGAGCAGCAGGCATCCAAGTGGGAGACTGCCCGAAAGGACAGCTCCCAAGCCTGCCATGACTGCCAGGCCATGTCCTTGCTTGGCCTCCTCTATCCCTCACCCCTTCCGTGACTCATCTTCCTACCTCTGACCATGTGATCATGTATTATGCATGTAGCAACTGCTTTCTGCAGTCACCACCTCCCCAAATCGAAGCCCCATGTGTCACTTGTCCATGGCTGGCAGGGTGGCTGCCCAGTTGTGTCTTAATTCTTTCCAGTGCTGATGGCTGACCTAGGAGCTGGAGACAGACTGGACAAGACACAAGCACAGTCCTGCTAGAGCAGCACAGCCGTGATGGCTACATCATGAAAGCGGCGCGGATGTCCATCAACAGATGAATGGATGAGGAAAGTGGGGTGTTTACACACAGTGGGGCTCTGCTCTGCTATAAAGGATATGTTTGAGTCATTTGTAGGAACATGGATGCACCTTGAGATCATAATTTTAAGTGAAGTAAATCAGACACACAAGCATAAATATTGCATGGCTTCTCTTATACAAGAAACCTAAAGTGTATGTAATTTAAAGAGCAATATAGAAGATAAACAATAGGAAACAGAAAGGCAGATCTACAGATAGGAAGGGGACCAGGAGATGGAGGGAGAGGGGAAGGCAGAGAGGAGAAAGGGAGATAAAGAGAGTGAAGGTGGTATGCACATGTTCCAATTGCCCACAACAAATGTGATCTCTAAGTACTGCGAACACGGAGCAAAAAGAAGAGAGAAAGGAGAGCAGATGTCCAACGTGGGTGTGAAGGGGAAGCCACAGTGACAATAGCCGTGGAGAGGCCTCGGGTCACATATTCTTATCACACTCTGTTCTCAGGAGTCCTGAGAACGGACACCAGACCCCCGGCTGAAGGCCGAGTGGTTGCTGGGCCTGAATCCCCTTCTGTGTTCCCCAGCCACCTTGGTGCGACTCCTCACGGCCAGATGCTTGGCTGCAGCCTTCTAAGAGATGCATATGAATTGAAAGATGTTTTATTTTATATTTTTATAGATCACTTCTCTTTTACATCTCCATTAAAATACAGTTAGAGTATTAGATTGATTTTTGAAAAACTGTTAAGATGAGTTATTTTGTAGTATGAATGAATTTTATGTCAGAAGAGTTGAGAGGACTGTCTGGGCTTGGGCTCCCCAAAGGGCACCGTGGGGCGCCCAGTGAGGGGTCTGGCAGGAGGGTATGAGCTGTCTGTCATGCGCCTGCGTGAGTCTAAGCCCCGTACGCGTCACTTTCCGCCCGTCTGGGCTGGATAATCTTAGGGTGACGTCAGACTTACGTCATCCCCAGGCCCCGGATGGGCGCAGGCGGACGCTGCACCACGCATCAGCTAGAACCTGTGTGGTCAGACCCGATCACTGTGGGGCGGCTGAGCACTGGGCGGGGCCCAGAGATCTCGAGCGTGTTCAAAAGGCTCTGTGGCCCCCAAACCTTCCAGCCGACAGGCGCAGCGCTGGAGAAGCCGCTGGGAGCTTTTGCGCTGAGCCTCGGGGCGTCAGCTGCTCAGGCGGCGCGTCTCTCACGGCAGTGTCCTCTAGGAGCCCATCTGTATCGGTGCCGCTATTCGGATCTGGTTCTCCACAAACATTCTAGGCTGGGGCAGGGCACAGTGCTGGGAAGCACCGGCTGAGCTGCCCAGGCTGGGCTCAAACCTGTGATCCTCTTGCCTCGGCTTTCTGACTACTAGGGTTACAGACGAGCACTCTAGCCTTGGCTTCAGATTAGGCAGTGGGGTCCACACTTCATCTCTTTGCAAATAAATCCCTCATAATTCGATCCCAATTCTGTAACTAAGAAATTGTACACACGTGTGCTGCTTACAACACACTCAAGCAGTTTCTACAACTACTTTGTGTAGTGTAGAGTCCATGTGCAGATACATGACAGTGAATGACAGTGTTTGGAATACACACATTTCCGCAGTATTCACATATCTCATTTCATCGGTCCTCAAATCTACCCTGGGATCAAGACAGAAAATATTACAGTCTCACTGTACAGATAAGAACCCCGAAGCCAGAAAAGTTCCCCACCACACAGCTAGAGAGGAGGGAGCAAAGCTCCAGCTCTGGCCTTTTTTTTTTTAATCCTTTCTAAACTTGTGACATGGGGTCTCACTGTGTTGCTGCACTGCCCTGGTTGGGCTCAAACTTGCGATCTTCCTGCCTCAGCCTGCCAGAGTGCTGGGGTTACTGGCACCGCATCCCCAACCCCAGCCCTCGAGCCCTTCTTTGGGCGAAGTCCCATTCTACCCAGCCAGTGGCCTCAGGCTTCCCAGCGCTCTCACTCCTGCCCTAGAAACCAGCTCAAGCTGGAAGCGGGCCTCGAGGAGAAACATCCCTTCGCCATCGCAGCCTCAACAATGACGGCTGATGATGCCAGGCGAGGAGCTGGCCCGCAATCAGCTCCCGGCTATACTTAGCTCCCGGCGCTGGGCCTGCTCCGAGCCGGCGGCGCGGCGCACACCCCGGGCCGCGGCTCAACGCACCGCGCACGGGCCGGCAGGGCCCTTTTCCACCCGGGCAATCTGGAGACTCAGAGTGGATTCTTCTCTCTCCGAAAAGAAAAATCAGCTTTAAGCTTAATTATAGTCTGTCATTACGTGCAATCTTAGAATGATCCCAAGTCTCTGGCGAAATGACTATAATATGAGAGAGGGGGCCGGAGAATCAATTCCAATCGGAATTGAAAGGATCCAGACAGACGCGGAGGGCGGTGATGGGCCATTCTTCAGAAACAATTGCGCGCTGAGCATCCAGCTTCGGGGTGGCAAATGGTGATTCCGGCTCGATTGTCAATTGACCAGGCCCCGGAGCTCAGCGTTCACTTCACCTGCTTTCTGAATCTTTAATCTTGTTGCTCGCAAGTTCACCTTGGAAAATGTAGGAGCAGCTCCCAAGACAAACGGATGCCCAAAATCAAATGACCTAGATTTAATAGGACAATGCTTCTCGGATCCCGAGAGGGTGCATTGAGCCGACAGAAAGTGTTCCGTGATTGCGCTGAGCGTGTCAGCAAGAAGAGGTGGATTTTATCCAGATACCTTTTAAATAGTTTTTTTCCTGGGCAGCTCTTCAGCTTCCGTTTAGGGGCAGCCGACGTTGGGGGCGCCCTCTTGTGGCAACACGAGGAAGGGCGGCGTCTCTGTCCCTTTAGCCCCTCCAGGCCGGAAGTCTCAGGTTGTGGGCTAACCTTGAAGCCCGGATGTCTGTGATCTTGACGCACAAAACTTTGTGCAATGTAAATGTTGGTCCTTTTCTTTCTCTTTCTGTTTAACTTCTTCAAATAATTTATGGAAACAATTGTTCTTTATATAAAACATTTAGAATCATTCCTCAGTTATATTCCACTTGTTGCCTATGAGAGAGAATTCTGAGAGCATCAGAGAAATTTTTCAGGTCATTTTACTTCCACAGGAAGATCTTCTTCTTGGTGTGAATTCATTTTTCTGGGAGAGACGTGGATGCTCCGGGCTTGGCATTCAGTTTGGCGCAGGGCCGTGTTTAGAGACGGGTAAGATTCCCACTGAGGCCTAGACCCCTGAGAGGGGCCCTGGTTACAGGGCCAATGTGGTCACCACCCACACGGCTCTTCATGGCTTTGTCGCCGGAGAGAAAGGATGGTGTTTCCTGGTTTCAAAAGCCCAGACAGTCTACTCAGCTGTGAGAATATGTTTAGCATCACAGGGCAAACACCAGATAACTCCAGCCTGCTTAGGACATATGTGGAATTTATAGATTCAGGTAAATGAGAACTCGAGTTGAGCTTCAGGTCAGGCTGGATCCAGCAGATCAGAACTCTTTCCAAGATTCCCCTTCCTTTGCTGCAACCCTCTGCCTTCTACAGTGTAGCAGACACTCTGTTCTGGTCGTTTCACACCGTCTCTCTGAAGCTTGTTTGGAGAATGGCTCCTGCGTCTCTCTGCCTGACAGCGTTCTGTCCCCAGGAGTGTACACAGCAAGCTGGAACTGTCACCAACTCGCTGCTCCCAGATTGACCACCCTGAGGAGCGAGAAGCAGTAAATAAATACCCTGGTGGCGGCCGGTGTGGAGTCGCCTCTCACTTTCTCCCGGTGGCCTCGAGGGGAGCTGAGGCCGCTGCCAGCTGAGGGCTGAGAGCCCTGGCTTTGCAGGACCTCTGTCCCCCTGCCCCCACACTCCTGCCTGGGATTCCATCTCCCTTCACCACAGCATTTGCATCCAGGCTCCGTCCGGGGGGTCTTCAGGTGGGGCGAGCCAGGCTGAGAACAGGCACATTGCTGCCCAGGAGGGGGTGGCTGCCGAAGGACCAGGCTTGGTGTCCCACGTCTGGGATCAGCCCAGACCGCCGGGCTGCAGAGAGGAGGGGGGAACGAGGCTTCCTTCTGCTGGGCGGTAGGGAAAAGAGGACGTCGGGGTTCTTCGCAGGAAAGTCAGTGACCACAGTGACCAAAAGACCGACAGCTCCAAATGAGACACGTATCCCTGTGTCTCTCCTGAGCTCACTGAGACCCACCGCAGCAGCCCCGCCCCACCCCCAACAACTGGGACAGGCAGATGCTCACGAAGCAAGGCACTGCACCCTCTGTCCACACCAAGATGGGGAAGACACAGGAAAAACTCACCGTGAGAATGTGTTTTCCTTACCCCAGTAGGTCATAGATTGCATTGTTTCAGTGTGTAATCGGTACAACAGTTAGAGTATGATATTTACATGTTGTAGAGAAAATGCTGTCTCGGAGACCTGTGTGTGGTCTTGCACTAGCCTGGGCAGCTCCCTGTGCCCAGTGTCTGCCGCTGCGCGTCCACCAGCGCAGGCTGAACAGCTTGTTGACCTGTTTATGTGGGACCTGGGGCTCCAGATTTCTGTAGCATTTGGTCAGTATCCTGAGGGGCTGCCCTTGTGGGCCCATCATCCCAACTGGGCACACCATTGGAAGGTTAAACTCTTCTGTACCTCTTCAGGGTAGCAGGGCTGGGCCTTGTGCCTTCTGCCAGCCACATGTGTTTTGACCTGGTCTCTGTCATGTTTTTATCCTCTTCAGTATCTAGAAGTTGCGAGACAGCCTTGTCATGTAGATATTAATTAGTACTTTTGTAGCTATGGACAGGCAAATGAAATGAATGCCGAAGGCTTCAGGAATGGCTGGATCAAGGGACAGAGTGAGTGTCTCCCAATTCATGGCCCTGCTTCCATCTGTGCCTCATACCACTCAGGCAGCACACCCTTCAAGATGGCGGAGTGGGTCACCATCTAGACGATTTGGTCCTCCAGGGAAAGGACAACACTGCTCCTCTCCCAGTGGCTCCTCAGGAGGCCTGGCGACGGGTCTCACTGGGCTTGCTCATGGCAGTCTCCATCCTGGAACTGATAGCTGCCCTGGGCTGAGTCATGGGCCACCCCAGATCAAGGCAAAGCAAGGATGGCCCCAAAGAAGAGGAGAGCGAGGTCTGGGCAGGCAGGAGCCCAGCACCCCTGTGGATCCTGCAACGCGCCTTTGCGTGTTCCTGACAGGAGGGAACGTCACTGAACTCAGGCCTCTGTGCTGCGGGAAACAGGCTCGGGCCCTGGGTGATGCGCGGGTGCTGCTCTGGGGACCCAGGGGCAGCCCCACACACTCAGATGCCATCCCAGCCTGGGCGGATGTGGAATCCTTGTCACATGGACCCGGTGACTGAAGGGCTCAGAGATGAGCCAGGATCCTCAGTGTACAAGGAGCTTTTAAGAACAACGAGGCTGACCCAAGGGAAAGCTAAGCTCTGCAGTAACTGGTCTGCTCCCCTGGCTTCTCCCCCTCCTCTCTGCCCCCTCCCCTCCGACTGGCTCCTCCTGCAGCGATAACACTGAGACTGGGTTATTAGTGACCACACCTGACAGGTTGAAGGAGCAGGGGCTTATCTGGCTCAGGATCTCAGGGCTGTGTCCTGGTACCTGGTCTCCGAGGCAGGAGCATCATGGCCAAAAGGTGCCGTGGGACACAGCCACCCACCTCTAGGCAGAGACAGTACCGGGGAAGGGTGAGGGGCCAGACACTGCGGTCGCCTCTCCACGAGCCGCCAGGCACACATGCCCTGCAGCCTCCCCTTCCATTCAAGCCGAGACGGTATATTACCAGTCACACTAGGTGCTTTCTGAGAACAGAAAGGACCTTAGCAGGGTTCTGGTGAACAGGAAGGCGTCTTATGAGAGCCCCTTACGGGCCCCTCGAATGGCAGAGGGCAAGAGCCAGAAGAGCTCACAAGGGGCAGGATGGACCCCAGTGATCACCTCTGAAGGCTCTGAAGGTATCGCCATGGCAACTCCTGAGCGTGGGCACTAGGGCGCTCTGCTGAGAGTCTTTCCCTCCCTAAGCCCCGTCCTCCCTGCTCATTCAGTCCGGAAGTCTCAGGACAGCCCTTCCGGGGACCAGCGTGGAGCCCCACTGGGTGGAACAGCCAGAGGCCAGCTGTGAGGGAGGGAGAGACGAGAGGAGGAGAATGGGGAGCAGATGAGGCCTCCAGGGGCTGGCAGGGCTGATGGCATCGCCTGCTCGGTGTTCCTCAGATGCCACCTGCCCGAGGGGCCAAGGACAGGAGGAGGCGGAGAAAGAGGAGGAGGAGAAGAAGGGCCCTGTGTGAGGCCAGGCCACTCCCATTTCCGGGCCACCTCCCGTGGCCCTGGGCTGACTCACGTTGTGGTATGTTTTTTGCAAAGAGCTCGATTTGCTGCTGAAATACTCTCCGAAGCCAGGTGCAGCTGACCGTGACTCGGCTCCACCAGCCAGCCCAGGCCCTGGGAGGTCTGCTCGGGCCAGGCCTCCAGTGCAGGGAGCTGCTGGGCAGCACTCCGATTTCATGCGCAGCCCGGCTTCCCCCTCTTCTCACCCTGTGGTCAGGGCTGCTGGGTGCAGAGGACCTGGAGCTCTTCCAGTCCAACAGGAGCATCCAGCTCGGAGGAAAACACACACACATACACGCACGCACACACACACGCACATGCACACGCACACATGCACGCACACTCCTGCTGGTGACGGTTTCAGGCACAGCTGGATCCAGCTGCCATTGGATTGCCAGAATCTGGTCTCATTTGTCCTTTAGTTCTTTCTGTTTTGCCCATTTCCTTCCAAGCTGGCTTTCTTCGCAGGCAGGGTTTCCCCTCGTGCCATCAGGATGGCAGCCAACAGCCTCAGGCGTTCAGGCACAGCACAGCTCCAAGTTCAACTAAAAACCAGGCTTCCTTTCCTTCATATTTTCAAAAGCAGTTTTATTGAGGCATAACTGATATGCAATAAAATCCCCAGATTTAAAGTGTCCAATTTGACATGAGTATGTTCCTCGTAGGATTTTTCCCAAAAATTCCCCCGCCCCCAGCCTCCTCGAGGGGTTCTGAAAGGTGACTGGATTACAGGGTGGTATGACTGACTTGCTGTGAGAAGGTGGGTTCTGCTCAGAGGAGACTTGATGTGGGTGTGAGTAGGAAGGGTTTGTCTCCCCTGCCCACCTCATCCCATCATGCCTTGGAGCCAGCTGGCTACGGACTGATATGTGGGCCAAAACGGACTTCTCCTTATGAAGTAGGTGGTGGTATTGGGCCTCTGTGACGAGAAATAACTGAGACGACTCCTCTGGGACCCCAACAGTGGGCAAGACAGGCTACATATCCAGACCCCCAAGGGGATTCCTCGCGTCACGGGGGAATATTTTCTTCTCTTCCTCATGCCTCTCCCCATCCCAGGTGACCACTGACCTGCTCTCTGTCAGGGACACCGTCTGCCTAATCTCAGTCATTACCCATGAGTGGAATCAGCCTGGATGTGCTTCCTCCAGGAAGGTGCTGGGCTGCTTTGAATTGTTCAGTTCTCCTTCTGGTTTCTTAGGGCAGAAACAGACCATTTCTCAAACTTTCTTCTTATCTAACATAGGTACTTAGTCTCTAATTTCCTTGAGCACTGCCTTAGGACATATAACAAATTTTGACGTATTATGGTTTCAAAATAGTTCAAAACAGTTTCTAACTTAACTGTTAATTTCCTTTTCAACCCATGTTTTTATTTTATTTGCAGAATTGAGGATGGAGCTCACGACCTTGTACTAGCCAGGAGGCAGTGGTATCACTGAGCTGCATCCGCATTTAAACCATGTTATGTAGAAATGCATCATGTGGTGCTATGTTTGAATCTTGAATGTTCCCACAAGAACCGTGTCCTCAGCCCTTGGAGCTATTGAGGATGGTGGTAACTTTAAGAGGGGCATTGGGGGCAGACCTCCATTATTAGGGGCATGTTCTGGAAGAGAATTCTCCAACCCAGTCTCTTCCCCTCCCCCTCTTGTTTCTTGCCTGGCGCCTCAGCAGCTCTGCCTCTGCCTGTTTCTGTGGTTCTGCAAGTGGATTGTCTCAGGAATTCCGTTACAGTAACAAAAAGCTGGCTAGTACAGAAAATATTTCAAATATTTTGGGATTTTGTTAGAGATATTTTAGTTAGAGATTTCAAATTTAATTCCATGGTGCTAAGAGAACGTACTTGGTGCAACTTGAATCTTTCTCTGGTTTTGTTGTAGTTGTTATTATTCTGTGTGTAGATGCTTTACCATGCCAGATATAATGTAGGAAACTTACTTCTATTTAGATTTCTTTATCCTTCCCATTTAAAATACATAATTTTCTTAAATATTGGATCTGTATATACTAATTTCCACAGAAATGATTTTAGGGCTGAGGATTTAGCTCAGTGGTTCCGGTGTCTGCCTTGCAAGCTCAAGGGTCCAGCTTCGATCCCTGGTAATCACATACAGCAATGCCGGGGATGGAGAACCAGCAATCAGAACCACATACCATAGTGCCAGGCGTGGTAGCTCATGCCTGTAACCCCAGCACTCAGGAGGATTGCTCTGAGTTCAAGGCTGAGCTCAGGGCCAACCTGAACTGCAAAGTGAGACCCTGTCCCCCCAAAAAAGTACTTTTATAGTTTTTGGTCCAACGATCAGATACAGTTTAAGAAATTAATGAGCTGTAGTCTATTGGTTCTATCTATATTATCTACAGTCCATTTTATTTACTTCTAGTTTTACTTACATCAGTATTCTTTCCTTTCTGAGTTTCAGAACGTTCTTTTGATCTAAATTTTTTTCTGTTTATATAACTTCCTTCAACCATTCTTTAAGAGTAGATTGACCAGCTCTGAATTCTTTCCTCTAAGAATGTCTTAATTTCCCCTCACTCCTCAGATATATTTATTTCTACCACAAATATTATTTACAGTGGACAAGGATTTTTATCAGCACTTGAAGAAGTTACCCTTTCATCTGCCTCTGTGATTTCAGATGAGAAACCTATCTTCACTGCCAGTATAATGCCATTTCCCTCTACCTGTATTCAAGATGTTTTATTTGTCTTTGGTTTGCAGAAATTTAATTATGTTGTTCTTAGCATGGATTTCTTTGGGCTTATCTTATTTGGGCCTCACTCAGTTTCTCAGATCATTAAGTTTATGTCTCTTGCTAAATTTGGCAAATTTTGAACCATTATTTCCTTAAATTCTTTTCAGCTCCACTCTGTCATCCTACTCTCCTCACCTTGTGACACATACTCTTGTTATTGTCCCATAGGCTCTGGTCATATTTTTATATTTCAGTCTATTCTTTCTTCTGTTTGAACTGCAGAAATTCTGTCCTCAAGTTTGATTCTATTCTCTGTCATTTCCACTCTACCACTGAACCAACCAAATTTTATTTTGGTTAATGTATTTTTCAGTTGTACAATTCAATTCTATAA
Organism: Petromus typicus; assembly: GCA_004026965.1. Classification (NCBI taxonomy): domain Eukaryota; kingdom Metazoa; phylum Chordata; class Mammalia; order Rodentia; family Petromuridae; genus Petromus; species Petromus typicus. The sequence goes on along the minus strand of PVIR01002956.1, from coordinate 5,376 downwards.
TTTCTCCTTGGCTCTTTCTCTTGTAACTTATTTCTAGGTTGAAATGTTCCAGTTTTTATCTGTTCCAAGCTCATGTGTAATTGTCTGCTGAAATGTTTTCATGATAAATGCTTCAAAATTCTTGCCAGGTAATTCCAGTGTCTCATTCATTTCAGTGCTGTCGTCTGTTGATGGTATTATTTTCATTTATGTTGCAATTTCCTTGGTTCTTGGTATGACTAGTGATTTTCAATTGTCTCTTGGACATTTTGGAGATCATCTATGAGACCCTGGATGCTGCCAGGTCTTCTTGTTTTAGTAGGCAATCCTCTGTGCACAGTATAATGGGGTAGTTGTTTGCTGAAGTCCTCCTGGGGCCCACTGATAACTTTCCAACAAAACCAAGGCACTGGCTTGTGTCACTCTGATACCTTTAAATGGATACAAATGCCACGTCTCCCTGGGTTTACTGACTCTAGCAAAGAAAAGAAGGGGAGCATCAAAGACCTGGATATCCACTGGATAGGTGTGGAGAACCACCCATCCAAAGGCAGACAACACAGAGTGTATTGGAAGCACAGAGGTGACCAAGTCTCCCTCCAGCTGCTGTGCCAAGTCTTGGTAATCTGGACTTATGGAGATTCAGCTTGGATTTAGACCCTGCTGCCATGGTCCCGGCTTTGGAGACTGAAGCACCATTTGCTTTGGCCATTAGGGGGATAAATCTGTTTGTGTGCTATTTCCACAGGCTGACTCTGCCTGGAAGAGGAATCTCTGCTCCTGCTCCCTCCAGGCAGGAGTTGGGAGATGAACTCCACACTGGGACTTGCTAATGTTGCCCAGCAGGGGAAGCAGAGCAGTCTTCCTGCTTCTGTGGGGTAATAGATGGTCCTTTCTCTGCTGCATCGCATGTATGTGTTTCCCAGTGGTGCTTGGCTGAGGTTTTCCATTGGTGTATTGCCAAAAGGATTTCAGTATTGGATGATACCTTCCTACCATGGCTGCAGAGAGCAGACTTTTCTTGGAAGAGTTTTGTTTTGTTCAGTTTTGTTCTGTGTTCATTGAGGATTTGACTGCAGGCATGTGGTTACTTTGTCTAGACTGTATGGAAGGCAGTTAGGCACACTTGGAACTCACTGCCTAGAGCCTTGCCATCCTAAGGATCTGCTTTCTTCTTTTTCACTGGTATCCTCTACATTTTTTGAGACTTATCTTAAGGACTTTCTGAGTATTTTTTTGTGGTAGAAGTCTGCTTGTGATAGGTTTTATCAGCTTTCATATACTTGGAAACATCTTTATTTTTGAATAATATTTTTACTAAGCATAGAATTTTTGGCTGGCAATTTTCTTCTTCTAGTTCTTTAAATATGTTATTTCTTTATCTTTTCACTTGGATTTTTCAAAAGAGAACTTTTATTGTTCTTATTTTCATTCCTCTGTTCATAAAATGTCTTTTTTTGCCCCTCTGGCTGCTTTAAAGATTTTTCTCTTTAATTATGATTTTAATGAAGTTGATTATATTAACCTTGGTGTAGTTTTCTTTGTTTCTTGTGTGTTTGTTGTTGGATATGCGGTCTGACTTTTTGTCAAATTTAGAAATATTTTTTACTATTATTTGCTCAAAATTTTTTATGCCACTCCCTTCTCTCCTTTGGAAACTAGGTTGGCATCCAGTAAATGGTTATGTGTTAAGTAACTGGAAAACACAACCCAGGAGAAGAGTTGGTCAATAGAAACCAACCTAGAGCTGACACAGGTGTTAGAATTACCAGACAAAGACAGTTGTTCCACAATTTACTGATATTATTTCACTTTTAAAATTCTTTTTTTCTTCTTTCTGTTTTTCACTTGGGGTAATTTCTGTGACTACATCTTATAAACTGCTTCCATTCATTCTCTTTTAGCCTGCATGATATTGTATATTTGTTACTTTTACATATGTTATAAACTCCAAAATATTGTTTCTATCTTGTACAAAAGATTATTTATCAAAATATGTAAAAGAAGGCTGGGGATTGAGCTCAGTGGTTCCGGAGCCCACTGTGCAAGTACAAGGACCTGGGTTCGATCCTGGTAACCACATACAACAATGCTGGGTGTGGAGACTTATGCCCACCAGCAACCAGAACCACATACCACAGTGCCAGGTGTGGTGGCTCACGCCTGTAATCTCAGCACTCGGGAGGCAGAGGGAGGAGGAGTGCTGTGATGTGAGTTTGAGGGTGAGCTCAGGGACAGCCTGAACTACAAAACGAGACCCTGTCTCAAAAAAAAAAAAAAATTGTAAAAGAGAAGAAAATATGTGCCTTTTACTTCCGAAATAACCAGCCAGTTTCAGTTTCTTACACACTTGACAATAGTTATAACAACTGCTGTAATGTTCTTGTCAGCTGTCAAATCTGGGTGGTACAATAGCTGATATGATCAATGGATTCCAGGGCCTTGTGTCCCTCTCTTTTGAGGTAAGGTGGATCTTTGGTCTTGAGATATAGTGTAGGATCCTGATGTGACTGGTCAGAAACTTTGTGGTTATTTTGATAATGGTGCTGTTGGAAGCAAATTCATATGGAAGATGTAATCCTGATCAGGGTGAAATGTTTCCCTTTCTGAAGTGGAAGTCATCTGATACAATCAGTTTACTTAAAGTGGTGAGTTGGGACTCCTTAAGGTATGGTACCAAATAAGGATCATTACTTGTCTCTTGGCATAGCTAGGTGAGCCTACGAGAGAGAGAAACTATGCCACTATGCTTGTGACAGGCTCTTGGCATGCCCACTACCATGGCTATTCCATTCACAAGCCCTTGGCAGAGAAACTGGGAAAATCAAAGACATATTTACTGTCCATATCAACTGACTGAATTATTGGTCCACTTGGTTGTTTAATGTCTCTTTTGCAGTTGATGCTTTTGTTGAACATCAAAGACATTACATTTCATGTCCGTTCTCATATGTCTCGGACATCTGACTCCCCTGGACTTACCTACTTTCAATCTCAAATTTATTTCGTCCTGTTCCCTTATCAACAACTTGAGTAAAGAGTCAGGAAACTCTTTCAGAAAAGGGCTAAAAAGTAAATATTTTAACCCTCATGTTCCATGGTTTCTCTGTCACAAGTAAACTCTAACACTATAGTGTGAATGCAGTTGTAAACAATATAGCTGTGGTGCATATGTCCTCTCAGGATGGTAATGTAATAAATTCAAAAGTTCAAGCCAGAGAGTAGAGTCAGAAGGCTGTCAGCAGCCTTTAAAGGAAACAGAGTAGCTTTAGAAGTCACTTTGAAAGTCTCTACTGTCTTCACGCATGTTAATGGAGGGTCAGCAAGAGAGTGAGGAGAGACCATCAGGTCTGGGGCAAGTTCAGAGAAGTCCTTGTTACAGGGTCAGGTTGGGTTAACTAAGTTTTCTGTCATCTCCTTGGAACCACTGAAGCTTTGTCTTTTGGGGCAGCAAAGGGAGAAATGACTCAGCATACATCCAATTAATTTGGTAGAAGATTCGTGAAAACCTGAGGCTTATATTTTGGCCTCTCATACATACATTAAGCCTCCTGCTATGTCTGTGGGTGAAGATTAAAGCAAGGATTGTGTCTTCTATTTGAGGGGGTTGATAGATAGGGAAGGAGAATTGTTTAACTACAGACCCTGGTAGAATTTTTTCTCAATTTTTAATTATGAGCATAAAATGTATGCTCTCAACCACTTTTAAATACACAATTCAGTGGTATTAAATACATTCAGAATATTTTCTACCTATTTTATCATCATGGAAAACTGAAACTGTGTATGCATTAAACACAAACTCCCTGCCTCCCTTCTCCCAGCCTCTGGCACCAACCATTCTACTTGCTATCTCTATGATTTCAACTATTTTAAATTCATATAAATGTGTGGCCGGGGAGTTAGCTCAGTGGTTCCGGTGCCTGTCTTGCAAGCGCAAGGGCCCGGGTTCGATTCCCCGATAACCACATAACAATACTGGGTGTGGAGACCCACACCCAGCAGCAACCAGTACCACATACCACAGTGCCGGCCATGGTGGCTCATGCCTGTAATCCCAGCACTTGGGAGGCAGAGGCAGGAGGATTGTGATGTGAGTTTAAGGCTGAGCTCAGGGCCAGCCTGAACCACAAAAGCGAGACCCTGTCTCAAAAAACCTAAAAAAAAAAAAAAAAATTCATATAAATGTGAAGCAGGAGATTAGGTCATTGTAAACTGGCTGGGCAAGTGCATGTGACCTGTCAATCACAGAGATCTAGGAGGCATGCATACCTGAAACCAATCCTTAATCCCCTTGAGAACTCAAGCAGGCTTTTGATTGGATGGCCCAGACCTCGTGTCAGCTTGACTAGTGGGAGATAAAAAAGATGGCTGCCATGAAGCTGGGAGCCACTATAAACTTTTCACAGCCCACTCTGTGCTTTGTAAGATGTAGTTCTTTTCTTTTAATTGGCCCTTTCTCAGTCTGCAACGTATATTTCTTTTCGTACTTTTAACAAATACAAAAACTTCACAATATATTTCACTTGTCTAGTCCAATTCTTTGTTCAGGATGGAAAGAACCTAGCAAACACCTCTAGAAGGAGACCCCAGCAACCAGAACCCACTAATACTAAGTTTCCCAAAATAGTTCACTCCAACCATGGGGTGAGTTGTAAATTTCCTGACTTCCATCACAGAAAGAGAATTTTCAAGACATATCAGTGAGCGACATAAAGAGGTTTATTAGGCTAAAGTTAAAAATACACACGCAAAGAGGATAGAGTGCTGGCTCAGGAGAGAGGCGTATTGCCAGGAGCTGGGGGATTTTTGTGGACTTGGGAGTGGCCTCAAGATGTATTTATCAAGAATGTACACTCTTAGTGACTCTCAGCTTTTCCTTTACTGGGGCAAAATATCCAACACCTACAACTTGAAGGAAGAGAGGTTTATTTTAACTCAAGGTTTCAGTACTTGGCCTATGGCTCCAAGGCAGAAATAGGATGGCAGAGGGTTCAGTAGAGGAAAGGTGCTCAATGCATGGCCTCTAGGGAGCAGAGGAGAGGGGCTGGGGAAGGTCACCGCCAACCAGTCCTCACCTCCTCATCCTAACAGCACACTTAGCTACTGAGTTCATTAGTGGGTGAACCCACTGATGGGGATAGTGCCCCATGATTCAGTGACCTTCCAAACATGTGAGAATTCTGGGGAACATTTTAGATTTTTCTACCACAAAAGTTGGGTTTATCCATTGGTGGGCTATATTAGAATGCAAACCATTTGAAGCTTGGATATACTGTAGTAGTATACCAGTAGTCACATAATAGTACATTTTTTTGAGTATGTGCGTCTACAGGAGGATTAATATTTACAGGTGAAAGCAAAGGCCCCAGGCCAGCTTAGAGGCACCTTGTCTTT
>PVIR01002955.1:59848-95204 GCA_004026965.1 Petromus typicus | reverse complement strand
TTATGTAAAGCTTATTTTGTAGGACTCACAAATGAATCCAACTTATGAATGTTCTCTGGGAATAGAACTCATTCCTAAGTCAGCGACTTATTGTATCTGAGATAATCAGCTTCAAAGATTGAAAAGTTTATTTTGGTTCACAGTTTCAGCCCTTCCTCACCTGTCCCTGTTGCTTTGGGCCTGTGGCAAGGGAGAGTACTGTGGCAAGGAACAGGTGGTGGAGCAGGGCTAACTCTGGAGGCCTGGCTTCAGTGACCTACTTGCTCCTACTAGGCCTTACCTCCTGAAAGTCACACCCCCTCCCAGAGGCACCACAAAGCTGTAGTACATGAACCGTCTGTGCTATTTCAGATCCAGATCATTAAAATGTGTTCAGTCCACCATGTTTACAGTACCCAGTGTTGGAAGCAATCCTAGTATAGCACAATCAGGATTATAACTGGGTCACGCTTTCCTGCCTGAAGACAGACTTGGGGACATGTTTCATGTCTTTGCCTCCTGTAGCAAGAGGGACTCCAGTGGTCCCACGTGCTGTGATGCTCCAGGGTAGAACTACACAGGGTCTTCATCTACATAATTCCTCAAGGACTATTGCCTGTGCCTGCCCTGTCCTCTGAGTCTTTTCAGTCTTTTTCAAAATGTAGGAAAATAAAAGGTGTGGCAAACTCAGAATAAAAGGTGTGCCAAACTTGAGTCTGCCTGTTTGCTACCCCAGGTTGCACAGATCGGGCCCAAGCTCTGCTTCTTCTCTAAGTCTCATTTTCTGTTTATTTATTAATTAATTTGCTTCGTGCTTGTCAGGCTCATAAGAAGCCAGAATTTACCTGCGGAAGTTCTGGAACTTCCCCTTCCCCTGTTTCCTACAATCCAGTGTCTGCTTCCTGTTGTCCTCAGGCTGCCAGTGGTCCCTTCCCTTCAACCAAATAACATAAGAGGGTGTAGACATTGCCTTCAAAAAAACCTCAATGTCAACAGTATCAATGTGTCTTCATAGCAGTGTGACCTTGGACAAAGCACTTCATGTCTCAGAAGTTCAGTTTTAATCTGTCCAAAGTGGCGCATAATACCGATCCCCTATGACTGTGGTGAGTGCTCAAGTATGATGTATTTTTTGGTATGTTTGTTTTGTTTTCTGTTTTTCTTTGTGTAATACCAGGGACTGACCTCAGGACCTTGTGCTTGCCAGGCAGGTGTGGTGCCAGTGGGTTAAATCCCCAGTTTGAAGGATGATATATTAAGTACACAATCATTGTTCAATAAATCACCACTGTTACTTCTACTGCTGCTGGGGTTTCAACCCCTCCCTGCTTTTATCACAGATAGTCTCTAGCAGCAACAGCAAGCCTTTTAGAGCTCTCAAAGATAACAAAAAGCCTGCTGTGACATGTGTGCCATTGGTTTACCGCCACTGGTCTCAAGACTAGAAAATTGCATTTCCATGCAAGTTTGACTAAAGGGAGACTCCCAGGGGACACTCCTAAAGCATAATACGTAAACATTATTTCATGGACTTTAGAGTATTTAGCTTGATTCCCAGTTTAGATATTAGCTTTAAGTACTCACCACCAGAGTAGACAGGGGCCTCTTTCCAAAAGGCTGATCTTGTCACTGAATCTTCTGAGTCTTCATGATGAATGCCAAGTCTCTGGAAAGATGTCAAGGTGTCTTCTTGGACTTCTGGTCTGGTGGCCCTTCACTATGTCCTATAGGCACAAGCGCTTGCTTCCTTCCTTTTCTCTCAAGTTCTCGACCAGCCCTGCAGAGTTCAGAGCCAGTGCCACTCTGCCTTCAAGAGTTAATGTGTTTTTCACCATTTCTAGGGGGTTTTCTTCATCTTTCTCTCTCGTCTCCACATGAGGGTGATATGTCTGCTGCATCTTGTCTATCCTATGTATACACCCCTTTGTTACCACGCTTGTGATTACTATAGCTATTTACTTATCCTTTCCATCCACAAAGTTGTAACTTCTCTGTGTAAAGAGGACATGACCTCCTTGTTCTTATTTTTAGACCCCAATATAATGAGTGCTGTATCTTAAGTATATATGATTTTTAAAATAAAATGATATTTTCTGGATGTATGAATAAAAAGATCTCAAATAATATTATAGTTTGAAGATAATTAAAGAATAAAATCATTGAATTGAGAAACCTAAAAACATAATTTTCCTTGAAACCTTCCCCCAATATAACAGTATTTACTTGGCATTGTCCTTAGAAGTCTGTTTGAGTGGGGAAATTATGAGTGCAATGCTATGAATTCTCTGCTCCTCTTCTGTATGCTTACAGTTTGCCTAGTGCCCCCAGGAGGGGAGCAGCCTCCCTGTAACAATGTCCAAAGCAAACACAGGCGGCTTTGAAACTTTCTAATCAGCCTAGCAATAATATTTCAGTCACATTCCTGGGTGCTCATTGCCTTTGCTAAAATACAAACCGTGTGCATGCTGTTTTCAGCCAAATTAAGACAGGGCAAGCTTTACATGTCTAATGAAGGAACAGCTCAAAAGATTAGGAACAAAGCACTTTGGTCACACCAACATGCACGACAGGCATGTGAGGGCGGGGATTCCTGTCCATCCGCAATAGGTTCTGTCAGTCTCAGCTTTTATCCTGGTTGCTCCTGAAGGAATTTGGATTAACATAATGAGGGTGTTCATGAACCAGCTCATTATCATTTTAGAAAACTTCAGGGCCAAATCAAATACCAGACTTTATGTTCAAGCTGTACTACCAACAGATATGTATTTAATGAACTATTTTTTGCTTACAGATGGAGGTTGAAGTTGTAGTCACATGCTCTAAATGTCAGCCTGCATCTTCAGACTTAGTAGAATGAAGAAAAGACAAAACATGATGCACAGAACCTTGTTATGCTACCTGAAATAAGGAGATTCAGTGTCTGGTCGCATATCTTCATCCTCCTCTTGGCCTCAGTGGTGATGGAGTGGCCTAGACAGGGATTTAGAGTTTGGAGGAAAATTCAAATGCTAAAAAATCAAATTTAAACAGCAGCAAAACCCGTAGGTTTTAGGTGAGAATTGGACTTTGTGAAAAATGGTTGCTTTCTGGTGCTATAGTTATTGATCGGATGCTTATGGGCGGCAGTCGATTCCGTGTTCTCAGTGTATATTTTATCTCTCAATATACTTTCATGCCTTACCAAAAGAAAATGGAGACCCCTCTATGGCAGTCTTCCAGAAAGGTCAAAGGAAACTGACAAAGCAAGGTCAAAGTTGTAAAATTGCCATTGATGAAGTAATAGTATTAAGCAGCCTTATCATTATTAAATGGAATAGAAAGCTATTATATGCATATAAGCCTACAGCAGAATTGTTCAGAAGAGTTAATCACCCTCATCAAGTCATATCTCCTGAGGTGCCCTCTGATGTAAGTGGCCACTGCTCTTGGACATTGGCTGCTCCTCTCAAGGGCGGCAGACTCAGAACAGAGAGCAGCCCCAGCTTTTCATCGGGGTCAACAAGGAGCAAGTAAGGAAAAGAATCTTTGGCCACTGGGAATCTGTTTATGTTGTTCAAGACAGCAGTAGTTGCACTGGCCACAACCACTTCAGACCCATAGATACATTTAAAATGCTCTCCATATTAAAGGACTCCATTCTTGTCTGCAGGGATATTGTAGGTTTTTGTATTCTGAGTAACTTGGATTTAGTTGTTTAGTGCTTAAAGCGCCATGCAGTCAGGAGATTATTAAATATCTGCGTTGATTGATTCATAGCCCCTTGGCAATAGGGAAGGTATGAGAGAGAGAGAGAGAGACAGAGAGAGATGTTGGAAGTAATCCTAGTATAGCACAATACTAGTGTGTCATCCCACTCACTCATCAATGCCCAGCAGGTCAAAACTAGTCCCCTGTGGACCTTGCACTCCATGAGGTAGCCAAAGTGCCTCACTTGTCTTGAGGTGACTTTGCTTTTCCCCCGCTGCCTGTGAACTGAACCCAAGGAGGGATTATACTTTATATGTCAAAGCCACAGGTTTCTCCTTCCTCTGTTTCATGAAACTGAGGAAAGTAGTTTCTCTTTCCTCACTGCTTATTTTGCCAGGAAGGTCATACTCGTTTTGTTCATTTGAATTCAAATCTTTATTTCCTCAAGGTGGATTTTATCATTTCCATTTTACACACAAGGAAACTAAAATCCAGAGAGGTGGTGTGTCCAACATGGTTAAGCAGTGCAGCGAGGGTTTCAACCGAGGTCGGTCTGTCTGATTCATTCTCTTTTCGGTGTGTGTGTGTGCGTGTGTGCGTGTGTGTGTGTGTGTGTGTGTGTGTGTGTGTGTGTGATGCGTATGAAATTGGACCAGACTTCATCTGTAGAGGAATTCTAGTTTCCTCAAAAGTTAAACATAGATTAACTGTATGATACAGCACCTCCCATTCTCAGTTATATACTTCAAAGAATTCAAAACCAGGATTCAAACAGATATCTGCACAACAAGGCTCATTGCAGCATAAGTCATGGTGGCCAAAATGTGGACGCAATTCAGCTGTCCATCAATGGAGGAATGGTTCAACAGAGCATGGTATATGCATGCAATGGAAGGTTTATTAGCCAGAAAAAGACTAAAGTTTTAATATGTGCTACTACATTGATGAATCTTGAAAACATTATTGTACGCGAAAGAAGCCAGTCAGAAAAAGACAAATATTATATGAGCCAACTCAAGCAGGAAGATTTGTAGAAACAGAAAGTAGAGTAGAGATGAGCAGAGGCTGAAGGAGAAGAAACAAGTCAGCAGGCTTATTTAGGGGGTGACAAAAATTTTAGAAACAGTAATGATAGTTATATAACATCATGAATATACTCAATGCCTTTTAACATGGTTAAAATGGCAAATGTAATGTTATGTATGTTTTATGACAAAAAAGAAAAGTTCTGGTGTGAAGAAAAAAGTATCAAGTGGATGTAGACACGAGTCCTAATCCTGCCACCTACTACCTGCACAAATTGAGCAAGTGACTTCACATCTTTGAGCCTCCATTTTCTCATTTCTGAGGTGGAGCTGGTGATGCCTCTCATTCAGTTGGTGTAGTTTGCACAGTTTCTAGTCACTGCCTGGCACACAGTGGCCCTTCCTGCACAGTGTCCACGTGGAGAGGGTTACAGAGTTGATAAGCTATTAGACTTGGTACCTCTGAAGGTCCCTACCGCAAGAGTTTACACACAGGGCCTGTGAAAATTCTCACCACATGCACTGATGAATTGTCGAATGGTGACTGGAATTTTATTTTTGTTGTGGAAGAACTTTTTTTCCAGCAGAATGCCAGTGAAGGACCAGGTGTTTGAAAAATGTGGCTGCGTTAAGCTAAATGAGCCTTCTTTGGGCTCCAGATGGGAGCAGAAAGCTGTTTGAAACCTCACTGGTCTTCTCGTTGATTTTCACATGACTGAAAAAATGATTCAACCACAGTCCAGAGGAGCTGCCGATGTGTTCTTGCTGCCAGCTCATCGCTAATGTTTGGGGAAAAGAAAAGATGTTAGAGCAAAAACGCACCCTGGAGAAAAGGCCTTTAGTGCCGACTTGAGGAAGAGGCGCGCTAAGCACAGAGCCCTCGGGCGGCTCCTTCGGTGAGTAGAGTCACCGCTGTTCAGGTCGCAGGAAACTGAGCGGTGTGGTGGAAGAAGCAGCAAGGTTAAAGAGACTCAGCGCGAACTCTGAGTACTTCCATTAGACTGTTTGATTTCTGAGCTCCAGAGTGTGAGTGATCAATCCCCCACCACATACATAATAAATCTGCTTTCAACACACGTTAACATTTTCTTGAATAAGTTATGCCAAATTCTTAGGGGTATTGACTGCAGTCCTCTAATAAAGCACAGCTGTAGACCTGGAAATTTGTCCTTTGAACATTTGGAAGCATCTCTGCAGGCTTCTTCTTTTGCCTAGAGACACATATGGCCACTGAAAAATAACGTGCTTTTGTACTTAACCCTTCAGGTCTTTAAAGGAAATGTTCTGTGGAGTGTATTTAAGTCACACAGCAGTTTCTCCGTGTTCTGCAAGCGTGCATACACCTCCTCAGTCAGCCTCACCCCCCACATGTCCCCTCTGTGCCATCGGACAGAGTTCCTCGAGTAACTGTTCAATAATCCTTTTTACGTTCTGTTTTGTTCAGCTGGAAGTGGATTTTCAGGTGGGATTTAGGGTCTCACAGAGGCCATCCTGTTCAGATGAACTAGACATTTTGTATACAAAAAGCTGACAAATCAGTACAATCGTTACTAGATAAGTTGTTACATTTTTCTTGCCATACTTCTTCCCATGCTTGAATATCTTTTAAAATTCTTTTTCTTTTGCAAAAAGAGGATCATATTACACTTAGTTTTTTAACTTGCCAAGTATCAATATGTTATGAACATTTTTCCATACAATGTTTTTTTGCTTAAAAATTTAAAACTACGATGGAAACAGTAAAAAGGAGTTAAGCAGAAAGCTGCAAGCTCATGCTCAACAAATGTATTTTTCCAGATTGGATCCTTTTGCGTATCAAAGACCATTTTAGTAATTTTTTTTTTTTAGTTCTTTTGAGACAGGTTCTTGCTTTGTAGTTCAGGCCGGTCATGAACTCAGCCCTGAACTCAGCAATCCTCCTGCCTCTACCTCTCGAGTGCTGGGGTTATAGGTGTGAGCCACCATCCCTGGCATTGTGGTATGCGGTACTGATTGCTGGTGGATGTGAGTCACCACACCCTACATTGTTGTATGTGGTTACTGAAGATGGAACCCCAGACCTTGTGCTTGCAAGGCAGGTGCTGGATTCACTGAGCTAAATCCCTCGCCCAGAAGTTCTATTTTTTATTTAATGAAAAAATAAAAATTTTAGTATGGATGAAACAAATTAGCATATCTACAATTATTTAAAAACAACAAAGTGTATAATTTGAGGAAATACTTGAACTTCTCCCTACTGTCTATTTAAATTTCTTCTACTTTGCTTTTTATGTGTATATATTCTTTCAAAAAGTATATGTATATGTTGGTCATTTGTATGTCTTCTATGAAGTACAGTCATCATTTCACATGTCCATTTGTTGATTGAGGCTTTTATTTTGGGGTCTAATTTTTTGAGTTTTTATATATTCTTGATGTTAGTCCTCTGGGGAATAGCTGGCAATTTTTTCCTCTTCTGTAGATCATCTCTTCATTCTATTTGTTATTTCCTTTGCTATGCAGAAGATTTTAATTTAATGTGGTCTTATTTGTTGATTCTTGGTACTATTTTTTTGTGTGTGCCATTGTGGTTCTGTTCAGAAAATCCTTGCCTATGTCTTTGTCTTCAAGAATTATACCTATTATCTTCCAGCAGAAGTTTCTTTCTTAACATTTAGGTCTTTGATCCATTTTGATATTAGTTTAGTATATTGTGAGGTAAATGGGTCTGGGTTCTGTCTTCAGTACGTAAATATTCAATTTCCCCTTTATTAAAGAGGGGATCTTTTCTCCAGTGTGTGTTTTTGGCTCTTTTGTGAAAGATTAATTGACTGTATAGACCTGGGGTTGTTTCTGCTTCTGTTGTGTTCCATTGATCCATATACCTGTTTTTGAGCCAATATCAGGCTGGTTTTTTTGAGACAGGGTCTCGCTTTTGTAGTTCAGGCTGGTCCTGAGCTCAGCCTTGAACTCACAGCAATCCTCCTGCCTCTGCCTCCCGAGTGCTGGAATTACAGGTGTGAGCCACCATGCCCAGCACTGTGGTATGTGGTGCTGATTGCTGCTGGGCATGAGTCTCCACGCCCAGTATTGTATGCGGTTACTGGGGATAGAACCCAGGTCCTTGCGCTTGTAAGACAGGCGCCGGAACCACTGAGCTAAATCCCCAGCCCCATTTACATCATATTCTTATTATTACTTGTTATTGTCTAATCAACCTGTCTGATAAGTAAAAAGACTAAACAGTAATTTGTACTTTGATTACTCATCAATTGTTTGTTGAGGACTTTTGCCCATTTTTCTATGGGCATTCTCATATATAACAATTTAAAAGAGATCTTCATGGGAGCCGGGGACTTAGCTCAGTGGTTCTGGTGCCTATCTTGCAAGCGCAAGGACCCAGTTTGATCCCCGGTAACCACATACCATACTGGGCACTCCCAGCAGCAATCAGTACCACATACCACAGTGCCGGGTGTGGTGGCTCACACCTGTAATCCCAGCACTCGGGAGGCAGAGGCAGGAGGATTGCTGTGATGTGAGTTGAAGGCTGAGCTCAGGGCCCCTGTCTCTAAAAACAAACAAACAAACAAACAAACAAAGAGATCTTCATGTCTTTACTATTTATCTGATGCTTACCATGTATTGTAATTTTTTTTTTCAAATCTGTCACTTTATTTTTAGTATTTTTGTCATGGAGCAATTTTAACCCATACACTTAATCTATTTATCTTTTTAGTTTGAAACTTCTCTTTTGGTATAAATACTAACACTTAAAGGAAAATGTATATTTTTGAAATTTTCTAGGTGCAAATTGCACAGACCTGTGTTGGATCTGGAATTAAGTTCCATGCTGAGAGCCTGCCTAGCAAAACAAGCAGCTTGGTGAAAAAGTGCCCTAGCTCCTCTTCTCTGGCCAGAGCTTTGTGTACATGAGAAAGGGAACAAGATCAACATGTTTCACCTACGAGTCACTACTGGTGAGCTTTGCATGCTAAATACTCAAGTTTCTGAATTGGTGTGTAAATCAACTGTTGTTTTACTGCAATCCTATTTTCCTCTGTTTTACATTATGACTAATTTTGGAAGGATTTACCCCAAAGACTTATAAATATGCATCAATTCAAACTGAGCCTCCCAGTCCAGGGGATTATGGGAACAATATGAGCCTTGTGGTCAAATAACCTGAGTTGAGATACTGTTGCATTTAGTACTTCAGGTAGGTCATGTGACCCGGGTAGGTCTTTGTTTAAAGGGTATTCAGAGGATTAGAGGAGATAATGATTGTGAAAGCACTCAGCACTGTAATTAGCTCCTGCAGATGGAAGCAGTCAACAAATGTTTCTTAAATCTGCCCAAAGTGAGAGTTCCGGTGTATGGTACTTATAGTAGTTCCGTTTGTGCTAAGAGTCCCTTTCCCATGCAGATAATCGTCCTTGACTTCTGCTATTTGGTAACTTGTACACTCAAATACTAGGCAAATTTAAACATAACAGGGCCACCTTCCATCCTGCTCCCACCTTTCTACCTTGAGGACAATCTTATATGCCCCATCTTATTATACCCTTCTTCTACTCCCAAACTACTGATAGATGTCTTTAAATTGACAGTTTTCCGTTAATGGAGGAGCAGTGTGAGGGACAGTGGGAGTAGGTGTTCATGAAGGCCGCACAGTTGGCAAGTCATAGAGCCAGCAAGCAGCCCACGGCTCTTCATGTCTTCCTTTTGTCTTTTTCTCTTTCTTTCTTTTTTTTTTTTTTCTTTCTTTCTTCTTGTGGTACAAGGGATTGGATTCAGGACCTTGTGCTTGTAAAGCAGGCTCAAGCCACTGAGCTGAATCCGTGGCCCCCTTTGCCTTTTAATAATACAAATATCCTTGGGGGTGCTAGGTTCCTTTTTGCATTTAATACTGGAAATGGAGAAACTGACGCCTGGAGAGAGAGCTTAAGTGAAACATTCCAGGTCATAGTAGAGCCCAAGCGAGGCAGATCTGGATTTCCTGGCCTACACTCAAGCTCTGAAGACCTTCAGAGAAGATGACCCAACGTGGTTAGTTGCTCACAGATTTGAGCAGCAGAGGTTAAGACAATCATTAGTTGCAGCCTGGAGAAGAGTCATTTCATGTCCAAGGGGATTAAAATGCCGGATGAATGGGAACATTTGTGATTTTCATTTGTTCTGTACTTACTTCTCTTGCAAAGGTGAGCTGACTGTTTTTAAGCTGCAAGCCGGCAGATTTCATTCTGTGCTATTTCTGAGGTCTTGGCAGCAGAGCTGACTCTCCATCCCAGATCTCTGAGAACTCTAAAGAATCTAGTGCAGGGTGTTCCTGTGAATGAAGATTCTGACAAGTATCAACAGAGTCTGGGTGATATGGAGTGCATGAAACAGGAATGCATGGTGAGCAGACCCCAATCCTCATCTGTTTCTGAGAAATGGGCTCTTCAACAGCCAGGACACTCGGTAAACCCATCCACCAGGCTCTTGCTACAACGAGGGGCTTGGATGGAACCTTTAATTGGGGCTGAGAGCCAGTGACTCGGCCTGTCTAGTCAGGTTCCCCAGCTGTAGGGGGGATTGCTGGTTAAATATCAGTTACCAGTTATCCATCTGGGTGTAGCAGGCTCTGGGAGCTTATAAGCAAAACAGCTTTAATAATTGCATCCCTGGAATTACTGATATAGAGCTTCTGTTTATTCTCCAGTTTGTATAAGGCGTGTTTATGTGATGAGTTGGTGGGTTGTGGTACATCCTGGGAGATGGTGATTTTTTTTTTTTTTTTTTTTTAGGTTTTTGGAGACAGGGTCTCGCTTTGTGGTTCAGGCTGGCCCTGAGCTCAGCCTCAAATTCACATCAC
Source organism: Petromus typicus (assembly GCA_004026965.1). Lineage (NCBI taxonomy): Eukaryota > Metazoa > Chordata > Mammalia > Rodentia > Petromuridae > Petromus > Petromus typicus. The sequence goes on along the minus strand of PVIR01002955.1, from coordinate 84,677 downwards.
AATCCTCCTGCCTCTGCCTCCCGAGTGCTGGGATTATAGGCGTGAGCCACCACGCCCGGCACTGTGGTATGTGGTACTGGTTGCTGTTGGGTGTGAGTCTCCACACCCAGTATTGTTATGTGGTTACTGGGGAATCGAACCCGCGTCCTTGCGCTTGCGAGACAGGCGCCGGAACCACTGAGCTAACTCCCCGGCCCTGGGAGATGGTGATTTGACCTAAAAATCTATTATTAAGTTTGGATTGAACAAAAATGATTCTGGCATGGGCAAAATTTGTTTTGGCTCCTTTGCTCATGTAGTGTGCCCAGGCAGTTCAATTGGTTTAGTCCATCCTGACTCTAAATCTTCTGTGTTGAAACTGAACCTTCAGTGGGATGAACTTAGCACATGGGGACTTTGGGAAGTGGTTAATTTGAGGGTTAATTCTTTATGAGTGGGGTTAGTTCCTTTATAAAAGAGATCCCAAAGGGTGCCTGGCCCCTTCTGCCACACAAAGAGACAGAGAGGGGGCTTTTTCTGTGAAGGAAGTGGGCCCTCATCACACACTGAATCTACGAGGCCTGAATCTATTCATCCTGGCCTTCAAGACAGTAAGAATACATTTCCATTGTTTCTAAGCTACTCAATCTATGTGACATGTTGGTAATTGACACGGGAAGAGACCTGCCAGGGGAGGTAGCTGAACATCCGAAAGAGATGAGGTGAAAGAAGATAAGAACAGAGGCTGCAGGCCTCCAGCGTGAGCTCTCCCATTTCCCTCTGTATTAGTCAGGTTTTCTGTTGCTGGAACAAAATATCTGACACATAAACTTTATTGTGGCCCAGGGTTTCATGAATTTTAGCCCATGGCAGAAATGATATGGCAGGACACGGCGGCTACAAGCTGCCCGAGTCATAGAACCCAGAAGCAGGAGAAGAAGAGGAAAGCCGGAGAGGAAGGGTTACAAACGAGATCCATCCTTCAGAGGCCTGCCCCCGTGACTCCAGCCGACTAGACCCTGCCTCCTATGGCACATTTAGCAGTGCGTTCATCCATCGATGGGGTTAGTGCTCCGTGATCTAGTCACCTCCAAAAGCCCCACCTCTGAACATATGACCCTTTTGGGGGCCATTTCTGTTCTAAACCAGATAGCCCCAGGCCCATCTGAGCACCCAGCCACGCTGTTTCTGTCATGACTGTGGCTGCACAGCACACACAGCACCGTTGATGTCTGAGGAGATTCAGGCCAGTACTGACTGGGACAGGAGCACCACAGAGAGCTGCTGAAACGCAGCGCAGATCACAGATGCTGGCTCTGCCTTGTCATCCCGAGGAACCATCCCAGGAATGTCTGTAACAAGCATGATATACTCATCAGTACTTCTAAGGATCCACCAGCTCAGGATGAGCCCCAGCCCTCACCTGGTTTTGTAGAGAACTGACATCAAGTAGGGGCCTGAGTAGAAAAATACCAGGGCCGTGTAGGACTCGGCCCAGCCACCTCAGAGTCTCAGCACCCACTGCACAAGACTTCCAGGGAAACAAGTCAGTAAATTTGAGAGTCTATTAATATGGCATGCACAGGCCCAGGGAAGATGAGGATATTGGGAATTCTCTTCTTTCCTCATCTCAGAGAGAGCAACCAAGAAGTGTGGGGCACAGGGGTGACAGTGACAGTCTCTGGCTTTGAGTCCTTGCAGTGTTGTCTGTGGAATCACCTTGCAAATCTCCCTTCTCCTTCTCTCCCTTTTTTTCCCTTGCCCTGCCCTGCCCTTTGGACACTCTTGAAGCCTCCTCCAAGGTTATCAGAATCTCAGCCTTCCCCTCCAGGGCTCCTTCATCTCTCTCACTGCTGTTTTGTCTCCTACATTGGCCTGAGTTGCTGTTGAGGTTTCCCATTGTGTGACTCTACTTTCTCACATCCACATTGGTGCTTTTGGCACCATCTGCCAGGACTGGGTGCCCTCTTTCCATCAGAGTTGAACTTCTGATTGGTTCCTCAAAATATTATCTTTTGCTCTCTTGTCTTCGTACAGCTTCCCCATTTGGAGAACTGCAGAAAATTTTCTTCCAAGCCCAATCGCAGGACTTGCGAGACCTACCAAGACTCTCACCCAAAGTTCTCTTCACACTTCTAGTTGGAAGGAGTCCTCCCGCTTCCTCCAGTGCTGGGAGGATTCGCTGCTCTGAGCCCCTCTGCTTGGTGCTCATTGTTCACATTTACTTTACAATTTACTTCCTCACATTTTCCTCCCGGGATGGAATTCCATGAAATAATCTAACACTCCCTTCCATGAGACTTTTGCTATGAAATATCTGGCTGTTACTTCTGCTTGTTTAAACTTGAAAAATAAATCAATGATTGCAAATTACAAATTCAGTTAAAATTTACTTTGTAGCGGTGTTGTAGGATAACACTGGCAGAGTTTGGGAGCAGAAAGCAAGTGAGGCAGGATAACAAGATAATTCAGAAGATGATGGAACAGGATCTCTGATTAGTGAAGCACAATTACGTGGAATAAATACAATATTGATTTTTGTGTAAAAAATCATGCAGAGGAGAAAGAAAAGCAGGTGGTTTGTCATCTTTTCATTTCTGCTCATCGAGATATTTTCACATTCTTTGAATCACATTAGTTTTGCTCTTGTTTTTAATACAGTTCTGATTTAGAACACTGAAATTGCATTAAATGCCTCTGGTTTCCCTATGTAGAAGTGTGTTTCTCACTACACTGTTTTATAGGTACCTGCCTTCATGCCTTGTCTTTTGATAGATTGTGAATTTACTGAGGGTAGACAATCCTCCTATATTCTTTATCAACAGTGAATTCCACAGTGGCATGAGGGGGTGGAATTCTTATTTCAAAAATATGATTTTGAAAACTGAGTTACCAGATAATTTTATAATGAGCATTTTCATGAGGAATTCATGTTTTGGTGATTCTGAGGTGAAGAATACACACTCCATTTATGCCTTTAATAATTTATAGGAGGAAAAGATAGATATGTCAGCTGTGAAATAGTTTCAGAGTTAATTATATTTGTTTATGGTTCCTGGTACATATTTAAAATTTCAAGAGATGTTCTGTCTGTCTCTGGCCCTGTCCGTATCGTATCTCTGACTCTCCCTCTCTCCCTCCCTCCCTCTCTCTGTCTCCTCACCCCCCCACCACACCACACACACCTCAAGGGGAGTGGGAATCATCCCATTGAATCCTTTGGGAGTATAGCAGATGTGTCCCCAGTCCCAGTAGAGTTGAAGGCTTGCAGTTCCCAAAGGGCTGGGGATCATGGATCTCAGGGGACAAATGTGGTGACAAGGACCTGATAGTGCTTAGCACCAGGAACCACTTGGGAGAAGGGAAGTCTGACTGTGGTCCTAACTGAGCAATGGCCCAACCTTGCACTTCCCAGAATGAGAGCCCAAAGAAATGGACACATGGTCCTCTTCCTTTTAGTCTTTGTTTTTTGGTGCATGATGATTTTGAGTTTTTCTGAAGATTCTCTACTTGGTGTTTTACCTAGCCCTTTGGAGTTTAAGTGTTCTCTGAGAATTTTATTTCTGTATGTAATGTAACACAAAGCATCTTGGACTTTTCTTGGCATTTTATAGAAGACCATTGCTATAGGGGAAGAGACCTGATTTTCTCAGAGTTGTGTGTTTTGTTTTATCAGGTTCTTAGCTAGGAAGTTAGGTGCTTGGACCCCAGAGCTGGGCCAACTTTGGATTGGGGCTGCATTGTACATTGGCTATGCAGAGGCCAGTTTACCTTGAAGTGGGTAAAAATGAAATCCCAGTGTTTTTCCCTGCAAGGTCCATTCCAAGGCCCTATGAGGGGGCCTAATCATAGTGTCTCTTTCTACTCTTACTTCATCTTGGTGTCTTTTGTTTCTTCTATAGAGTAGTGCTGGATTGCCAAGGGCATTTTAAGAATTTGGCTAAGAGGGAGATTAAGTGGGAATATGCTATTTTAAGTATAATTTGGGAAGCCAATTGGTAATGTATCAATAAAACAAGTGAAAAATTACAGTTCTTGATTTGAACATAGATGAATGGCCCATTCTTTGTGGTCATCTTTAAACATTTTAAAGAGCTAATAGAAAATTCATATAATGATAGAAATGTGAGACAGAAGTGGCAGAGCTGAGCAATAAAACTGATAGCAACTTAGAAGGAAATTATAATAAAAAATTTGAGCTGGGTGTGACAGCATGTGCCTGTAAACTCAATTATTCAGCAGGCTAATGCAGGAGGACTGTGAGTTCAAGGCTGGCCTGGGAAACTTCGAGGGACCCTCTCTCAAAACAAAAAACCAAAGGGATAGAAATATAGCTTAGTGTGACAGTCCTGGATTTGCTCTACAGTACTAGAAAGAAAACTTTGAGATCCTATTAAACTCACTCATTAGTTAATGAAATAAATTTTTGTTCATTTATTTACAAGAGGCAAAATTGACTAAAAGTAATGAAGAAGCTTTTGAAATTCTGATAATCCTTTACTGAAGTGCTCACATTGGGAGAGGATATTTATTTCTTACTAATCGACATGGATGAAAGATAACATAAATCTAAGAAGTCACTATAGTGGAGTTATTTGCCAACAGAAAAGGTTCATGGCTGTTGTCAAGCTGGTGAAGTTGGTGCAAAAGTAGCATTGACAGGAAACCTTGAAATGTGCAGGTACAGCTCAGAAATGAAAGCAATATGGTAGAGTTTCCCCCAAATTTGACACCAACTACAGAGATTCACCTACTATCATCTGTAATGAGTCACAAAGGTGAAAATAATGAACTTTGATCAACCACATTACAGGAAAGAAATTATATGTTATTGTTTGGATCTGCAACATCTCTCAAAGGCTTGGCGACTGAAGTTTTGGTCACTAGTTAACCCACTGGTGAACGCATGGCCGAATGCGCTGTCGGGAGGCAAGGCCTAACGGGGGGAGTGGGTGGGACTTTGAAGGGTGTCGTGTGTCACACACACACACACACACACACACACACACACCCCTGTCTTGGCTGTTATGTGGTGAGCAGCTTTGTTCCACCTCCTGCTCCCGTCACAGGGACACTCTACCTCACCACAGGCCACAGATAACAGACCAGCTAACCATGGACCTCTGCAAAAGTGAGCTGAACGAAATCTTTTCTCCTTCAAGTAGACTTTCTCAGATATTTTGTTATAGCAATGAAAAGCTAAGACATTGTTTTTTGTTCTCTCTCTCTCTGTATAAATCTGTAGCTACGTAAGTAAGAAAAGTTAATAACAGAGCCAGGGATTTAGCTCAGTGGTTCTAGCATTGACCTGGGAAATGAAAGGTCTTGAATTCCATCCCTAGTACTACATACCACAATGTTAGTTGTGGTGGCTCACACCTATAATCCCAGCAATCAGGAGGCACAGGCAGGAGGACTGCTGAGTTTGAGGCAGCCGGGGCTGCATAGTGAGTTCAGAGCGAGCCAGAACTACAAAATGAGCCAGAACTACAAAGTGAGTCTCAAAAAACTTTAAAAAAAGAAAAGATAGAGGGCCGGGGAGTTAGCTCAGTGGTTCCGGCGCCTGTCTTGCAAGCGCAAGGACCCTGGTTTGATTCCCCGGTAACCACATAACAATACTGGGTGTGGAGACCCACACCCAGCAGCAACCAGTACCCCATACCACAGTGCCGGGCGTGGTGGCTCACGCCTGTAGTCCCAGCACTTGGGAGGCAGAGGCAGGAGGATTGTGGTGTGAATTTGAGGCTGAGCTGAGGGCCAGCCTGAATTACAAAGAGAGACCCTGTCTCAAAAAAACCTAAAAAAAAAAAAAAAAGAAAAGATAACAATAGATGTCCAGCAAATGATAAAAATCATTATTTTTCTGGATCTTTGTTGGAATTTCTGTCCTCTTTCTAGAGAAAGAAACAAACACTTGAATTTGTGATTTTCTATTTTTTCTTAAAGTCATTCCACAAAATTCAGGTTCCAGACAATGTGAGTGTGCTGAATCTCAGTTTCTTCATGACACCTGGAGGATTATACAGGTTCCCGACTGTTAGGTCAGCAGGCGTAAATGTGATAATGAGGAGGAATGTTTAGCCCAGACGATGAAGTAAGTGCTCCTCACAGGTACCATGTATTCATTCACTGTCCGGACGCAGATTAAGCACCAAAATGTTCAGGCATAGCAGCTTCAGCAGAGAACAAATGGAAAAAGCTCTTGCTTTTAAGAAGTGGTATGCTTGTGCCAATCTATTCTAATTATTCTAGTTTATTCTAATTATCATTGTGGTTTCCTACCTTCATTATAGGGTCTCCGCATTCCCCTTACTCTTGAAAGACTTGCTGGCTCTTTTCCTTTTTCAAATTAACTGAATAAAATTGCTTTGTTTTGAAAGTTATGTGCCACTTTTTAGATATGCGCTCATCCCAGTTGGGTTGTAAAACTAGCACTAGAAGTGAGCTACTCCAGGTCCATTTGAAGGCTGCAGGCGAGCTGGGTTGGCATTCTCCAGTTTGTAATTTGGCCTCCTGAGAGGTCAGCGGTGAAGGAGGAGCCACTCAGCAGGGAGTTCAGCCCAGGATCTGGAAAGCAGCCCGGTAGTGGCTGCATTTCTCCTATCTTTGGAAGTTCAGAGTAGATGAGACCTTGTAGATCTAGGACACAGCAGTTACTCACTTCTCTACAAGGCTACCTGGCCTCCTAGGGTTTTCTGGAAGAGCCTATCATTTGGAGACACTATTTTCTGCCATAGCAACTTCCCAAAGTGTAGCTTTCTAAAGCTGAAGTGGAGTCAGGAAAGCAGGCCATGCACACGGGTCTGGGGACCAGTGAGATGGCTTTTCACTTGGGCCTCTTAAGTCCGAGCATCTGCTGAAGTTTATTTATAGGCTTACAGAAAGGGTCTTCGTTGTTCTACAGCAGAAGCCCAGTACATTTGCTTTGGTCCAGTTTTAGAAAACTGAAATGTTTGACTATTTGTTTTATTTTAGGAGCATGCTGTTCTGGTAGAATTAAATGAAGAAGCAGTGAATTGTGAATATAATGCTATTTTTTAATTAAAATTTTTTTGCATGTGAGTGACTTAGTTCGATATTTTATAATCATTTAGTCATTTAGAGTCAGCTACTTTCAGTTATGAAGATCTCAGGTCTAGAGAATCTACTTAATATTTCTTGTGCTGTGAATCTGTTTTTGACACCTAATTCCCAACAAATAGATTGTGTAAGTCCTGGATAATTTGTTCTGAATAGCTCCAGATAAAGACTGTGAACCTTTTTAGGGCAAGGACTCTATCTGGTGAGTTCTAGGAATCAGCATAGTGCTTGGCACTAAGTAGGTGCTCAATAAATATTTTCTGAAAGAAAAATGGTGAATGAAGGAAGGACCCTGTAAATTAATGGAATTTTCCAGATGAAGTCAGATGCCTCCTGTACCAAAGGAAATTCATTTGGGATTCGTGTAAGGCATGCTAAGCTTATTTTAAAAATAAATGTTGAAAGTAGAAGAGAGGAAAGGGTAGAAGAAGGAAGAGTGGAAGAGATAGTGAAAGGGAGATTGATCAAAATGTGTTACATGTGTGCATGAATATGTTAGAATGAAACCTACAGGTCTGTATAACTACTATGCTAATGTATGACTAAAAACAATCTTTGAGAACAAATCATTTCTTATGTTGATACAGAGTGATGTGCTTTTGCAACTTTAGATACTTTAACCCAAATGGGAAATATTTAACTACTCACTAAAGGAGCTAATATGTCTGCTAAGAGTGAGGTCAGGCTCAGGACTTACCCTGGGCTAAGAGATGTTGGCTAGGTAACCTAAGCACTCTGAGTCTTCTCTATATAAAGGGAATGATAATAATGACTTTATAGGGTTATTGGGAAGACAGAGTAAGAGCATACTTGGTGCAAATGGTCAGTAAGCACTCAATAAAAATTTCTCCTTCCATTCACCTTCTATCCCTTCCTTCCTCAGTTTCTCCTGCCGATCACCAGGAAGCAAGTTAAAGTCTATAAGTCCCTGTTCAGCCCAACTGCCACTAATATTTTTGTGTTGCTTTTGAATGTTCAAAGAGAAAACATAAAGATTGTCATCCCCAGATTTTACAAAAGAGCCCAACACTTATAATTTTGCTCATTTAATTAGTACTCATCCCTCTGTTACACCCACTCTCACCCTGAGTTGAATTTCATCAGCATTCCAAGTCTTCTGTGATGGCTTTGTGTGTCTTTTTCTTCTTGGCATGCAAGCCAACTTTTATTTTCTTTTTCAGAGATTTTATTGGGTGAGAAATTGACGTTGAAGACAGCTTCCTAAGGGCTTGGGGCTTGAAGGTGACTGACTTTTTAAAAGCTATTAGTGATGTAAAGAAGCCAAGCAAAACCTGCCCTTCTAGAGAGATCCCACGACTCTTGAAAACAGCTCCATCTCCTAACTCCTCTGTGATAATTCAAGGTCAGATTTGGCTGTGGTGGTGGTAGCTCGATTTTGCTCATTTTGTACATTATTTATGTAAGACACAGGTTGTGAGGGAGTGTGGATGGGGATGATTCATAGGCAGGAACAGAGGGAAACAGATTGCTGAAGCCCAACTCCTCTTACTTTGGACATTCCCTCCACCCCAGGCTGCCCCCGGGCCATTCCCTGCATGCTGTGCAGTTACTTGGCTAAGCAGACCCATGGCCTCTCGAGGCAGCTCTGTGGGCAGTGAGGTGCCTTGGCCCTTTACAGGCCCCAAACCAAGAACACTTTATGGAGATACACCCGCCTTCCAAGATGTAATTCTCGTTTTAAAAAGCCTAAACTGTAAAATAGCATAAGGAATTCTAAAAAAGTTGTGATGACGACTTCCAGGCTTATTTTTTGAAATATCAAGTTAAAAAAATGTTTTTCTTCATTTTTGTATTGCTCCCCTTGCTTTTCTGGGATATGTCTGATGCCTATGCTTAGATTACCTATTTAATAGGTACATGGTGAGCAGTCAGTAGGATGGTTTTTCACGGATAATCTGCAAAGGAACCTTTACTCAACTTTCCCAAAGTTTCGTACCAACAGGGAGAACTATCTTCAAGTGACATACAATTCCCTGATGTAATGGCGGCGCACAGGCTGCGGAGTCGGGCAGGCCTGATTAGAAGACTCGTTAGTTCTGTGTATTAGTACTGGTACATGTGTGAAAATCACCTACTGAAACCTCCAGGCCCCACCGAACATTTGTTGCTCACACATCAGTGATGATCCTCTCGGTGGACTGAGCTTCTCTACATACCTGGAGTTAGCTGACACCTGACTGACTGAGGAGACAGGCGTCTCGACTCTGTCCGGTGTTTTCTGCTCCCTAGCGGGCTGTCCCAAGCACGCTGTCATGCGCTGACAGAAGTGAGGGCAAGCACAGGCCAGGTTACGTAAGCAACTGTAAAGTGCCGGCTTGCAACTCCTTTCATAATATCTCACTGGCCAAAGCAAGTCACACAGCCAAACCCAGAGTTGGGGTGGATGGACCTATGACATGGCAAAGAGCTTGGGTACAGACAGGGATGAAGAATTGGGACACTACTGTACTGTGATCCTGGGAGCATCAACTGGCATCTCAGAGGCCCATTTTCTCCTCCTTTTGAAAGATGACCTCTGGCCACCACACCTGTGTGAAAATCAAGTAAGAGAATTTGAAGGACTATGATTTGTGGCTACTTAAACTTACAAAAGTGCTATGCGGCTAGAATCAACTACATTTCAAGGTCAGAGAGAGAAAATGTAGACTGTTGGCTGGTTTCTCCATTAACAAACAAGGTGCTGTCTTACTCAGGGTTCTCTAGAGAAACAGAACCAACAAGTCATATATCTAGGTAGCTGTATTTTAAGGAATTGTCTTATGTGATTGTGGAGACCTGGCAGGTCCAAAATCTGCAGGGCAGGCCAGCAGGAGACTCAGCAGGGAAGAGCTATAGCTCAAGAACAAAGGCAGTGTATTGGCAAAAATCTCTTTGCTCCGGAGAGGTCAGTTTTTTTCAGTCCAGTCCTTCAGCTGATTGGATAAGGCCTGTACTTTATGGAAGGTAATTTCTTTCCTTCATATCTACCTATGTAAATGTTACTCTCAGGCTCTAAGAGTGCAGCTCAGTAATAGACTGTGCATTTAATATGTGTAAGGTTCTGAGTTCAATTTCCAGTACCACGTGCACATACAAAAAATGTTAATCTCAATAAAAAAATACTTTCACAGCAGTATCCAGAATAATTCATATTTGGCCCAATATTTGGGCATCATGGCCTGCAAGTTGACCCAGAAGAAGTAACCATCAAAGATAGTATGGGCTCTGATTTATAGTTAATTATTACCACAACAAATATTTACTGAGTGTGTAGTGGGCACTATGTTTATGCATTGTAGGATGATAGTTAGAAGCTCTTATCTTCGCCTTCAAAGCACTCCTATTCTAATAAGAGGTCATTAGGCCAGAAATGAGAAAGCATGGGCCAAACACTGTGAGAGCCACCATTTATCCAATGTATTTCTTTTTTTGTCTGTATTATCTCATTTAATTCAAACAACCTAACTGATAGACAGACATTGTGCCTGTTGTACAGATAAAGAAAAGGAAATTTAGAGGTCTTAAGTGGGCTCTTGGCAGGTCTAATAGCTAGTAAGCAGCACCGTGGACTGAGGTGACCCTTGCCCAACACCCAAGCCCAGGCTGCTGGCAGCTTTACTGTGCCACTCATGCCCTTGGACTGGTTTCTCATGGAGACGAGACAGCAGAGGAGTAGTATGACAGTACAAGTGTGAGGCTGGCCTAGGAGGCAGGCATCGGAGTCGGAGACGACGCCTCTGCTACCATCTGTGAGACATTCATGGCCTCCCACCCCTGCCGGCTGATTTGTTTTGCACTTCCTGATCCCCTGAGACATGGACAGCAAGCAGTCCACTCCTGCAGTCTCAAAGTCCACCTTGGGAAACACATCTCTACATCTTCATCTTTTAAAAAGGCAAATAAGTGTGTGTGTGTGTGTGTGTGTGTGTGTGTGTGTGTGTGTGTGTGTAGGTGCAGAGAGAGAAGATTTGAGCCCTTTCCAATAAAGCCACCTCTTCATCCAGTCTGCTCAGAGACATGCTCTGGGTGAGTGTGTGTACCGACATACGTATGTAATATTTTCAGACTTTATCATACTTCCAAACTGCTCTCCGCAGGGTTGCAGATGGAACTATATGCTAATGGGTGTGGGGGAAAGTGCTTCCCACGTAAGGATTGCTCCTCTGCATGTCTAAAGCAAACTATCTGCCAAGGGGCTTCTTTCCTCAGCAGTTAGCTCCAGGCTGAACATGTTGCTGCACACATTAGCTACTGGCCTGTTGTACACGGGCCCGGAGGCGTGACCTGCCACAGAAATGAAGAACCCGTGGAGGCAGGGGAGAAGGGGGCGCTTTATGTAAGTGGCTTTTAGACAGATGGAGGATTCATTTTAATTGCATAAAAGGCACTCTTTCTTGAGTAGAGATCTAGGTCCTTTGCAAAAGTGTGCTAGACAAATCCTTTAGCTGTAGTGTTTTGAAATGGCCTTCTATTTCCATGATAACTACGCACCCCTGTGTTGAGTTCTATCTGGGCTATTTGCATTCTTACCTAAGGGTGAGTTCACCTCAGCCCCGCTGAAGCCATCTGAAGAGTTTTAAGACAAACTGTGGCTGAAATAGTGGTTTTGACTAATGGAGTGGGTGTTTACAATGTGGGATGTTGCAAAGATTGAGCAGAACCAGTTAGTTGAGAGCAGCGGTGCTATGGTTTGGCCCCCAAACTTTCATATCATAGAAATATGCTCCCCGGCATGGTGGAGTTGAGGTGGTAGACCCTGGATGTGGGGCCAAGGGTGAAGGTAATCAAGTCATGGGGATTAATGTGAATGGATTAATGTCATCTCTCAGGAGAGGGCTGAGTCTCCTGTGACCAAATTTGTTGAGAGTGGATTGTTGTAAAGCAAGGGAACTCCATGCCTTGATCCCTTGTGCACGTGGCCATTTTCTTTTCTGCTTCTCTTTTGTGGCATAATGCAACTGGAAGGCCTTCACTTGATGTCAGTACCATGCTATTTGGACATTCCAGCCACCAGAATCATGAGCCAACTGAACCTCTTTTGTTTATAAAGTTTTCAGCTTCTGGTATTTTTTATAGTAACATGAAATAGTATTTTAGTTGCGCCTCAGTGGATAGTTCAATCTTAGGAAATCAAGCTCTTAACCTTTGACACCTCCGTCCCCTCAGACACTACCATTAAGAAAGCAAGTCACCTTTGTGATCTTCCAGGATAAGCACCTTTGAGACAGGAACTTGGGTTCTGGTATCTCCATCTTTGGGACTCTTTTTGGATCCACTGTTAGTGGTCTGTAGCTCAGGGACTTGGAGCAAGGAGAGAATGGCTTCTTGGAAGTGCTTTGGGCTACAGATTGGAGTGTGAAAACAAAGACATTAGATCACCTGGGCTTGCTGTTGGGCATTCCTGTGGATGTTTCCTTGATCGGCACAAATGAATAAAACCTAACCTTCTCTAGCAGGAAGCTGCTTATGCTCTGTAGAATGAGATTTGCCTAAGAAAGAATACAGAGAGTTGATGTACCATGTAGGAAGGCTCTTTCCCTGAGCTAGTTACTTGCTGAGTAGAAAGAAATTCCCTTCAGGCATGGCATTTTGTAAGCACTGTGCCAGCTTTGTTAATCTCTGGGTAGCTGGTGCTCTTCCCTGCGAGGCATGCAGTAAGCGTTTGTTAGATGAGTGAACAGCTCTCCTGAGCACAGCCTCAGCCAAAATAACACAACCGTAACCATGCAGTTTGCAAAACCCCACCTCTTGTGCAGGTTGCAGGACACAACAGTCTCAGGGAGCATGGGGGACATGCCAACTCCATCTTGGGCTTCTCCACACTGTAAGGCACAAAGTGTTGGAGAAGTAGGGGTTTCCTTTCTGGGCCATCCATCATCATCTTTTTGTCTTCCTTAAGACTTTTCTCTGTCCCATAAGTAGAGTACTATCTTCACCTCCGTGTCTTCATCTGTATTATCACTGTTTGCAGCTCTCCACATGCGTTGTCTCTCTTTCTGCAGTGCTGCCTCATGCACCTGTTGGACCCTTGCTTAGCCTCCAGTCACAGGGCTCAGGATTCTGTACAGGAGGTCCAGCCTGGAGCTGGGGCCTTGGGCTCGGAGAACTGGAGTTCCATTCTGGGGCCAGTTCACTTCTGGGACCTCAACAAGTTGCCTAAGTCACCTAACAAAGCAATATTAGAAGGGGAAAGAATGATCTTAATCGCATTTTGACATCCTGTTTTTCCCACTGCTTCCTGACCCACATCTGCTGTCCCTGCAGTCTGTGCTCTTCCTGCTAGCTCTGGCTGGGTCAGGTCATTTTGCTGCTACCCTGACCTTTTCCTACTTCCACCCAGGCTTCTGCATGAGGAGCAGAGAAGATCCTGTATGCAGGGTGGGCCTTCCTTGATGTGCAGGCTTCAAGTACTCCTGGCTGTGCTGGAGACTAGATTTGGCATGCACGTCCAGAAAGGCAGTACACTTGAAGGATCATTATCCCAGGGACATTTGTACAATCCAGCAATCTGAAACCCAGCAGGATTAAAGCTGTAAAAGGTTAGTGCTCTACTGTCATCTGAGAGCACTGATTTGCCTGCTTCTTCATGACATTGTTTATACTTGACCGAGTTTGATTCCTTCAAGGGCCAGGGTCAGTCACCTTGAAGGATTTTAACTTAGGAAATGTGGAGGACACTGTTTATGCTATGGCAAGGGTCACTGTATCTTATTATCCCTGAGTACATATAGCTTTTAAAATCATTATTTCATGATTCATAGGCAACAGAAAATATTTACCATATAATCTTAGGGGGGAAAAAGTCAGAATGAAAAATTAAGTTTATGATATTTTGTATATATATATATATATATTTTTTTTTCATTTTTGGTAAGGAGGACTGAGCTCAGGAATTGAACTTGCCAGACAGGTGGGTGCCACTGAGCTACTCCCAGTGAGGTAATCTTAACTGTGTACAAATCATGTGGGCTAAGACTATGAGAGGTTGTAGGCTAGCAAAAATAACTTGATTTGACAGGAAAATGGGATTAAAGTAATTTTTATTGTGTTAATGTTTTGCTGTCATGTGAAATTAAAAACATCATTTAATAATATTAATGTCTTGATTTATGGTAGTGTTTTGGTAATGTAACAAGCAGATGCTTAATTTCTGCATCATCTCCCAGCACCTCTTTAGGAGGACTATGTATCCCTGGTTTATGGGAGAAAGGAGTCACCGGAAATGTTGCTGACTTCTTACTAAAACAAAACAACTTTGCATAAATCAGTAATACAAACATGAAAAATGTTACAGAAACTGAGAGAGAAGAAAACTCTAACGTAAATGTAGCCTGGGGTTGGGGACATAGCTCTGTGGTAGAGAGTGTGCTTGGCATACATGTGAGCTTGGGTTCAGCTCCCAGCACTGCACAAAAACAAAAAAGTAGTCCAAAATATCAGTATTTGGGAGGAACTATTGTTTACTTTTTGGATGTATTGTTCAAAATGCTATGTGTCTTGTAGGGTATTTCCAAACACTGCCTCTGTTTTTCTTGAAATGAACTCTAGAGGTTGGAGCCTAGAAAAATCATGAAACTACTGTGGAGTGAAAGGATTTCCTGTCTTGAAGTCAGAGGTAATGACTGAGGAATTGGAGTTTGGAATGGAGTGAGTTACTTTGGCTGACAGAATCCAAGAGGCCAAAGGGCAGAACTGTGCCTAGATTCTGTGCTTGTTCTCATACTCCAGTGGTTTGGGGAATAGATATCTTCCGGGAATACTTGAAAATCTTTTTTTAAGAAGTTGAGGTTTAAAACAACATATGCGTATCTGAAGCAAAGAATGCTTTCATCATAAAAAGTTCTGCAAATTTCTAAGGCAATTAGGCAGTACACCAAGACTTATGGTTTTCCTACTTTGTTAGAGCAGTGGGGAGATAAAACAAATGTTCCTAACACTTTCATTTGATTAAAATATTTAATATTACCACACAATTTAGGTTTATGAAGAATTTCCTTATTAGTTTAGGAGTGGTTGTAATCTTCATTAGACTTTTAGTTCTGTCACATTGGCTTGTTGTAAGGAGTTTATGCAGGGAGAATGCAGCTGAGCGGGGAGAGAGTTATCTTTTACTTGTTTATTCATTCACTTATTAATTCATCTAGTAAACATTTAGAGAAAAACAACCATATAAAAATCTTTTAATTAATTAATTAATTAATTTTTTATACAGGGTCTCTCTTTGTAGTTCAGGCTGGTCCTGAGCTCACTATGTAGTCCAGGCTAGCCTCGAGCTCACAGCAATCCTCCTGCCTCTGTCTCCTGAGTGCTGGGATTACAGGAGTGAGCCACCTTGCCTGGCATTGTGCTGTGTGGCCCTGATTGTTGGTGGGTGTGAGTCACCACACCTGACATTGTTACATGTGGTTATCAGAGATCAAACTTGGGACCTTGCTTGTGTCCTACAAGGCACTGAGCTAAATCCCAGCCAACCATATAAAAATCTTTCCTTAGGCATTTATTATAAAGTCATAACCAAGGGTACTGATATATTTATCAATGTTCTGTGTATAGAGTCCATATATGAAATTTCTTTTAGAATTGGCACAGAAAAATACCTTTTTCTATTGTAGCCACACCAAATGCCTATCTCTCTGATCGTAGCCACTTACTGTGTTTCCAGTCTTGTGTTGCCTACCAAGAGTTTAGAGTTCCTCTTGATGCTTAGTCACAGGCATTGCGTTACCCTCATGCTTGATATATTTCTCATTTTCTTTTTATGGCCCTGACTTTCTGCTTTAAAACCTTAATATACATCTTTCCCTTGTCAGTTCACCTCAGGTCTTGGGAAAGAACCATGAAGAGACAGATAGAAATTCCAGGCACCACGCTATATGCCCTTGTCAGATGCCCATTAGTTGGAACTAGGTAGCAGAGATGGATGCACATCGTGTAAATGAACTAAATGCTACAGAACTGTACACTTTGTAATAGTTAAATTTATGTTAGGTGAATTCTATCTAATTAAAAAAATAGGGGAGAGTGGTCAAGTGACTTTGATTATGCTAATGAGGGCCATGAAAACCATGGGAAAATCTTCCAGATAATTGGCTTCATTGGCTAGAAGAGGCAGCATCAATGCTGACGAAGTGTAGAGGCAATCATGTTGCCATCTTTAAGACCTTTCTCACCCTCTCCAACCTTTCTCCAGCTATCTTTAAAATGACATGACAAAAAGCTATGTTGTTTTAAATTATATGATCAACTATTTAATATAGAAAAATCAGCAAGATAATTATACAGTAATGATAAAAATCAGCCACAGTTCTGGGAGGAAACTGGAATTGCAGGTGTAGTTTGTACCTACCCTCTAGACTTCTGCATTGAATCCATCCAATGTATGTGTTCCATCCTCCATCTGTCCTTTCCGAAGTATGGTCCCTGGACACCAGTCTCATGGTAAACCGAGTTTAGATAATGGTCATCCGAGCAGTTCTTCTTGGAAACTCATAATCTACATTAACAATGAAGCCTTATCTTCTGTAACTCAGGGAGCTGATGCAGTGTTTAGAAGCCAGTGAAGCTGAAAGCTCTTGGTGGATCTTAGATAGTCTATATAGTTGTATGATTGCTAGATTGTGTCTGTGGTGTTACTATGTCACCTTGTCCATTCCGTTTTTCTAAAACACAACTTTTAGTCATGTAGAATTCTGTTGCATGAGTGTCCCACGACTGTGGAATCGGTGACCCAGAGCTAGGATTTTGGTTTCTCTCCATTGTTGGCTCTTGTAGTGTACATGATAATATCTAACTACGGCATGATCCACACCCAAGTCATTGTATCACACAAAGCCTGGTTTTTGTGGGGGTCTGCTGTCCATAGATTCCCCATGAATGATTTTAGTCTTGTTTTTTTTTTCTGCTCTTCTTTATGGAGCCTGTTAAGAGCACTCTGTAAAGAGAGGAAAGACCAATAGTAGACATAAAAAGGTAGGAAAGAGAGTGGTTTTACTGCTGCTAGATTGGATTACAAATGATTTTTTTTTTAACCTTATGTGTCTGCAGCCAAAATTCTGACCTGGCTCCAGACTTCTCTGTTTTCACTTTTTTTACTTTTAAAATTATCTGGTTACCTTCTAGTTATGACAAGAGATCCCAACAGGAATAAGTTTTCTTTAAATATAAGTTTAAAAAGTGAGAGAATAGTAGATATTAAGTACATAAAAGTATAAATGATGCTCAGATATGACAAAAAAATGACACAATGTGCAAGTAATTGAGATTCAGAGGAAATTAGGTCAACCCATCTCTCACTGAGACAGGCCAAAGAGTCCTCATAGCTGCACCTTTGTATGATCCTCAGCGGTGGTTCTGTTTAGGTCCTGAGAATCATTTCTTTCACGTCAGCTTTCCACTGCGCTGGGGAGAAGCACAAAGAGGACTTCACATATAGGGATGCTTAGATGGGTCTTGAAAGGGAGTGAGCGTCAGGCCACATGGGTCCTTCAGGAGACTGACCCTATGTAGGTCACAGTCGGCCTTGCTCTATTGCAAGGGAAGGGCTTGGAATGGAAGAACTAACTCTCGAGACAAATAAGTCTAAATGAATTCACTGAAAATCAGTTTGGTCAATGACAGTGTCTGGGAATTGGAGACATATTTCTCCTTTTGCCTCTGGTGGCCAGGAAAGCAAATAGCCCGAACAGAGACCAGCAAATAACAGCTATAAAAACTAAAGCCTGTGCACAGGGCTGAAGAGAGATGTCAGCCCTGAGAAGGAAAATAGAAAGAACTGGAAGTGGAGCGGAGCAAAGAAATGTAGGTTTAAGCCTGCTAGGCACAGGTGGGATTTTTACATTAAGCAAGTGAGAGACTACAGGGGAAAAACAGGATAACTTCATTTTTTTTAAATGACAGAATCAATAGAATCTAATCAAGTTTAAATGCAACTGTGGTAAGATGAGAAATGCCAAGTGGATCCACATACCGGTAGGCAGTACTAGGACATAATCGTGTCCAGAAGGGATCACCGGAGTGATGTTTCTCTCTTCCTCTAGCCCCACTGGGGAGAGAGACTGATGTGAGGAAGGGTGCCAGGGGCCCAGGGTCACACCCCAGAGTTCTGATGCCCTGTTCTGTTTTGTGTTGGTTTTATCCCTATTCTTTGTGGAGCTCCCCTGGGACTTACCTTTCCCTGAGGAAGGAAAGGATCATCCTTTTGGAGCAGAGCCACCATCAGCTTTTGGGATGCACAGAATCAGCTGGAAGATGGTGAGGTCCAGGGGCTTTAACAAGGATTGAGAATAAGTGCTCCCAGAACCTCCCTCACTCTGCCCAAGTTACTCAGTGTGCAAACAATCCCCCCAAACATGACACAAAAGAACAAGCCCCTCGACTGCTTACCATGTAAATATAGCCTCAGTCTCCCTAGCTAGACATGCCAAGATGACCTACTTACAACAAAGCACTACTCACACATGTGCTTTAGCTTCAATCCAGTTGCCCCTTTAAAAAAATTTTTTTTTTTTTTGTGGTAGTAGGAATTGAATGCAAGGCCTTACACATACTAGGCAAGGACTCTACTATTGAGCTACATCCCAGCAAATTTTTAAACAGTTATTTTGAGACAAAGTCTGGCTAGGTTCCCCAGGCTGGTCTTGAACACATTCTTCTCCCATCTCAGCCTCTCCAATAGCTGGAATTACGAATGTGTGCCATTGTGCCCCACTATGTGACCCTCTTAAGCACCCCCTATGGAAATTTTGGAGCTACCACTGGGTGACATTCATAATTTGGCTTCATTGGCTGAATGAAGAACATGATAAGAAGTGGGAACCATTTATGGACCCATTTGAAGCTCCTTGAGTTGTACAGAATCTGGTTTACTATCTGCCCTGTTTGGTGCCAGGTCCTGGGGAGGGTACAGAAATTTGAAGCTGATCATGGACGTTGAGGAAACTATTGAGAGCCTGAGTGGGAGACAGAGAACCAGACTCAGTAATGTAACTGGGCCAGGCCGGGAAACTGGGGATTGCAGGCAGCTCTTACTAACTCAGGGCAGCAGACTGACTGGGGGAAAAAAGCAAAGATAATACATGATCATGACTTGGACACTGATTTCAACCTATCCTTGCCCTCAGACCAAACAATCCCCTAGGTGAGGTAATATTCCTGTAGGCGTATTTATTTGCTCAAGAAACATTTGTGACTATTTGGATGAATGAAAAAACACATGTTGCCCATGGAGAAACTGGCAGTGGGAGAAGAAATAGGTTACCTGAGAGCAAAGCAAGAATTTGGATGTAAGAATCTCATTCTCTTCCTACTACCCACACAGTATTTGCTGAATGATAGAATAGAGAAAGCTAGAAGCCCTGGACAACTTCATGGAGAATGGATAGCAACTCATCAATACTGAGATTTCCTAAAGAGCATCAGCCCTAGCTGTGGATGACAGTTTCCCTTCTCATACGGGCAAGTCTGCACCCTGCTCATTGGGAATAATATTTGTCCTTACAAACAAGAACCTACGCTGCTCTGTTTCATTCGCCATTATCTTTGGTGAGTAGCTTTAGTGCTACAGTCCAAATTAGCCCTTTAAAAACATTTCAGCATTTCCAGTTTTCAACCCACCTTGCTTGGCCATTAAATTTAGAAACAATAAATGAAGCCCATTGGCCATCTGGGTAAGTGAACTTTTTAAAGTAGGTGTTTTGGATCCCTGCAGCTCGAGGAGCTGTTGTCATAGTAACATGTTCCCCCTTGTGTTGCAGAATGAGCAGTCCATGGAACCAATGGCAATGTAGGTCACAAGTGAAGAAGGGTTGGTGGCTCGCCTCAGAGCCCAGTTTGGCACACTGGGGGAGCATTAATTCTGTGGACTCTGGAGGACCTTACATTTCTCAGGTAGAACATTCTGTACTAGAACTGAGCCTGAAAGGCCACGCAGAGGATGGGGAGAGGAGGCTGGCTGGCTGGCAGGACCTGCATACTTCATTCAGGAAATTCAGAATGTCGGGAGCCCAGGTCACCTAGTACCCAGTGGT
This sequence comes from Petromus typicus, assembly GCA_004026965.1. Lineage (NCBI taxonomy): Eukaryota > Metazoa > Chordata > Mammalia > Rodentia > Petromuridae > Petromus > Petromus typicus. The sequence goes on along the minus strand of PVIR01002955.1, from coordinate 64,593 downwards.
AACTGGGGCGAGTGGGTGTGTACCGCTGTCAAAGGCCCGGTAGGCATTGGCACCCTCTGTGGTTCAGATTCATTCAGTACTGCTTCATGAAGGTCCACATCAATAATTTAAAAAATTATGGCTGCAAGAGACCTTATTTACAGCCTGGGAATACATCCAAGGAGCTTTATTTATTCATTCATTCATGCAGCACACATTTACTGAGCCCCTTCTTTGCACCAGGTACTGTGCTGGACACGAACAACTTCAGTGGGTTGCAGCTTCATTGAGCCCATGCTCAGGAGGACTTTGCATTTGGTTCAGTGCTCTGCAGTTGCTGTCTTGAAACTCTTAATCATATTTGAACCAGGAACCCCACATTTTCATTTTGCACAGGGGCCCACACTGAGGGTATGATGTTCAGCAAAGCAGATATCATTCCTGCCTTCCTGAAGCCTATGGTACAGGGAGAGGTAGGGAGGAGGCTGACGAGAGCATATGGCAAGGGAGAGGCCGTCAAGAGCACAAATCAGTGTAGAACTACAGCTGTGATCTGCCACGTGGAGAAGTAGAAGTATGTACTGCCGGGAGAGAGGAGAGACTGTCATTTTATACCTCCCTGGCTTGACCTGCCTGGAGTTAGAATGGTGTAGGTGGGTTGGAGTTATACCAGAGGGGTGGAGGAGTGAGTGCTGTGCCTGACCAGCATGGGCTTTTGAGAAAGAGCAGCATGTTCCCCCAAGGGCTGCGGAGATTCGAAATATATCCTCTATCAGGCAGACGCTTTGGGTGTGACCCTCTACCTCCAGCCTGAGCTTTTTCTTTTAACTTTTTACCTTGACATAAATTCAGAGTTACAGAAAAGTTGAAAGAACTCTACAGTGTATTCTCTGTGCCCTTGAACCAAATTCCTCACAAACTACATTTTACCATCCTGTGTATTTGTTCATATGACTTACTGCATCTTTCTATCTTTTGATCTTGAGTTGCAAACATGACATATACCTTTGTTGCTGTTATGAACTAAATGAGTGTACACCTCCAAATTCGTACACTAAAACTCTAATTTCTAGGGTAACAGTATCAGGAAGCATGTCCTTTGCAAAGTATTTAGGACATGAGGGCAGCGTACTCACATGTAGAACAAGTGTCCTTTTAAAAAGACATAAGCTGGGGATGTAGCTCAGTGGTACAGCACCTGCCCAGCATGCATAAGCTCTGGTTCAATCACCAGTACTGAAAAAAAAAAAGATTAAAAAGACAGCTTATTTCTTTTCTGTTTTCTGACACTGCTAGCGACTTCCTACAAACCAGGGACAGGGCCCCATCACAACCCACCAAGCTGGTACTGTCCTCTGGGTCACCGGCCTCCAGGGCTGTCAGAAAGAAAGGTTTTACTGTTTAAGCCACCTAATCATTGGTGCTTTTACCATAACAGCTCAAGCTGACTAAGAAAACTGCTAAGCACTTGAACATTTTCCTAAAAACAAGATAATTCTCTCCCATAGCCATAATATGGTGATCAAAATCAAGACATCAACATTTATACATTATTGTCTAATCTTTAAGTCTTTTGAGATATACTTCACTGTCTTAATAATGTTCTTTATAGCAAAACAAAATATGATATCATGTGATATTCACTTGCCTTACTTACTTACTTTTCTTTAGTTTGGAACAGTTCCTAGTCTTTCTTTGTTTTGTGTGACATTGATGTTTTTGAGGGATGTAGTAATTATTTTTTTCAAATCAGATGTACTACAGCATCATCAGTCGATTGATCAATTCATTCTTTTTAGATGCACAGTTCTCAGGTTAAATTCAGAGTATGATTTTTTCACTGAAATACCCCAGAAGGAGTATTGTATTTTTTTCAGTTCATGAAGCAGGAAATATTTGCTATTAAATTACCATAGAACTAACTTTTCCACTGTAAAGTTTCTCTTTTGTTCTTTGGCAATTTATATGTATCTTGTGGGGAGATGCTTTCAGAATGTATTTTTTTTATTTCTTTAACTTTCATCGCTGTAATGATTCTTGCCTGAAAGTTATTGATAGTTACCAAATGGTGATTTTATAATTCCATTACTGATTTTTTGTGCTAGTTGTCTTACTTTTTCCAGGAAAACCAATTCCCCCAGCTAATTCATTGATTGAGTATAAGCATTTGCATTCTTATTCTCCTTAGTGGATTATATTATTTTTAAAACATTATTTTTCTTATTTTTTAAGACAGGGTCTCACTTTTGTAGTTTAGGTTGGCCCTGTGCTTAGCCTTGAACTCAGAACAATCCCTGCCTCTGCCTCCTGATTGCTGGGATTATGGGTGAGTCACTACACCTGGCACTGTGGTATGTGGTACTGACTGCTGGTGGGCACGAGTCTCCACGTCCAGAATTGTTGTATGTGGTTACCTGGAATCAAACCCGGGACCTTGCACTTGCAAGACAGACGCCAGAATCACTGAGCTAAATCCTCAGCCCTGGATTATATGCTTTAACTATTACTTGTTTTTATTTTCAAATTTTCTCAGATTTGGCCCCTTTAAACTTGGCTAGATTTTGACAGCTCTCCATCATTCTTTGAGCTCTTCTTTATTTTCTGGCACAACAAGATGTTCCAAGTTCATCTTGTACTTTCTGAAGTCAGCCATTTCTCTAAAGAAGGGTGCAGTTTTCCAAGAATGTACATGTCACTTGAAGTCATCTCAATCTTGAGATCCTTCCCAAGTGTATGGCATAACACCATTCTGGTGGTATGAGGCTAGAGGGAGAGTTCTGATACAACATTGTTTCAGGACACTCACCTGGCATATTTTCCCCCTTTTAATTGAATTCAAAGCAACTTAGAGAATAATTCATATAATAAAATTTATGAAACAAGAATTTTCAAGGGGAAAAAGTGGTGACTAAGTGGAAGGAAAACAGATATGCCAGCCACAAAAGTTGCTAGATTTGCCCAGAAAAACTTGGCATTCAGCATTCTGGCAGCCAAATTAAAGAAGGGACTGCATGGGGAGAAGACGCTTGGTGCTCAGAGATCACCTTCAGCTCTGACCTGCTGGCAGAGGCAGGTGCTGCAGCGAGGAGTTGGACCCACGTGGCATTGTGGGCATATATGCCCTTGGGGACAGCATTCCCGCTGGGCAATAGGCTGAGCTGCAGAGGGTAAATAGCAGAACCAGGAAAGAAATTTAGGGTGTATTCCAATTTTAGATTGGTACTCTGCTCAGACTGCACAGTAGGAACGACATTGCTATTTGAGTGCTGTACAGTCCTGTTACCTGTTCACTCTGTGTCTTATTGAAAGCTTATACTAGGAGAGATGCACCTTCAGGTCCAGGGCAGGCAAAGACTACTTGGACCCCCACCCTGGCCACCAAGTCCAATAGCCAAAGAGCTTGACAGAAGGATGGGTGATAGATTAGACTGCATGTCAAATGTGCTCTTGGAGGTTCTATAGGAATTGAGACACAACTGCAAAGTAACTCTCCTTTGAATGTTTCAAAGGAGCTGTTATTTTATAAAAACACAGAAGTTCAGATCTGCAAAAGCCTTGTGGAGAAGCCAGACTAAGTAAAAATATGCTTTGAGTGGAGTTGTCCCCATGTGACCAGACATCTTATAGTCCTTTCATTTATTCATTTATTCAATGAATATTCATTGACCTATGCTGTTTTTGATTATGGTTGATGTGAGTACACAAAAATGCAACTCAGTTTCTGCCCTCATGTTGCTTGAAATCTAATGAGAAAGTGAAATTAAAACACACAAATCATTGAAAACTGCGATAAGTGCTGTCCTGAGAGGTACCCAGCTCTCCTGGAGTGGGAGGTTAGGGAAGCAGACCTCCAGGAAGGGATGTGAGCTGAAAGTGGAAGAGTGAGTCAGGATCACCAGAGAGGACAAGGCAGGAGCAGTCCAGGTGGAAGGATCTGTCCCTAAGGAGAGACAGACAGATATAGCTGGGAGATGGAGAGCAGAGGAAATGTGGGTGACATATCACAAGTCTGGAGAGGTAGACAGCACAGAAGGGCACAAGTCCATAGCAAGTGTTCAGAAGGACAAGGGGAGCAGCATGGCCCGGGAAGAGTCAAGTTCAGTGGGTCCTGAAGTACAGTACAGTGGTATGAGGCTAGAGCATGGGTTTTAAGAGATGAAGAAGGTAGAAGATGAAATTGTGAAATGATAGGAGCTCCAGTAACAACAATAAAATAGCACCTCCATCTTTTTTTTTTTTTTAGACAGGGTCTCACTTTGTAGTTCAGGCTGGCGCTGAGCTCAGCCTCCAACTCACATCAGAGCAATCCTCCTGCCTCTGCCTCCCGAGTGCTGGGATTACAGGCGTGAGCCACCACGCCCGGCACTGTGGTATGTGGTACTGGTTGCTGCTGGGCGTGAGTCTCCACGTCCAGTATTGTATGTGGTTACTGGGGGATCAAATGTGGGTCCTTGCTCTTACAAGACAAGTGCCGGAACCACTGAGCTGAATCCCCGGCCCTCCATCTTTTGAGACCCCCATTTTTTTTTTTATTTTTTTTTTAGGGTTTTTTGAGACAGGGTCTCGCTTTATGGTTCAGGCTGGCCCTGAGCTCAGCCTCAAACTCACATCACAATCCTCCTGCCTCTGCCTCCCGAGTGCTGGGATGACAGGCGTGAGCCACCACGCCCGGCACTGTGGTATGTGGTACTGGTTGCTGCTGGGTGTGGGTCTCCACACCCAGTATTGTTATGTGGTTACCGGGGAATCGAACCCGGGTCCTTGCG